>SKCR01044819.1:0-42995 GCA_019454045.1 Zanthoxylum bungeanum | reverse complement strand
AATCCATAATAATATGCCTCTACGTTTCTGGGGGGATGTTCTTCTTACTGCTTAATAGCTCATTAATCGCATGTCTTCCTCTGTTTTACAGAACCAAATTCCCCACTCAACCTCTCTACCTGATGCCATTTCGCATATTCGGTTGTGTCTACTTTGTCCATAACCTAGCCCTGGGACAGGATAAATTTCCCGCTAAGTCTACTAAATGTCTATTATTGGGATATTCCCGACTTCAAAAAGGGTTCCGTTATTCTCCAGACACTAACCGATACCTCATCTCTTCCAACGTCACATTCTTCGAGTCCTCTCCCTTCTTCCCTCTTAATACCCCGACCATTCCCACACCTTCTGCGGTCCTGTTCCATTCTTCAATCCTACGCCTGAGACTGTGCAACCGCCTCGTCCTCTTCAGGTCTACCACTGCCGTCCTCTCCCTCCATCTTCTGTAGGCATCGACACTGCAATAGTTGACTCACAACTTGCTCCAGCTCATGCCCATACATGGGACCTCCCGGAGCGTCCTTGCCCTATTTCCACCAGTAAAGGTATTCGTTCCACTCGTAATCCTCATCCCATATATACATTTCTCAATTATCATCGTTTATTTGCCCCTTATTATGCTCGTCTCCACCTTGTTTTTTGTTCCTCTTCCTAGAAATATCCATGAGGATCCAGGATGGAAGTAGGCAATAATGGATGAAATGGTTGCCTTACACTCGAGTGGCACTTGGGATTTGGTTCCTTTACGCCTCGGCAAGTTTACAGTTGGTTGTCGATGGGTTTATAAAGTGAAAGTTGGTATTGATGGGCAAATTGATCGCTTCTAGACTGGTCTGGTTGTTAAAGGTTATACACGGATATTTTGTCTAGACTACGGTAACACTTTTTCTCCCGTGGCCAAAATTGCTTCTGTCCGGTCTATCTCTATGGCTACCATGCGTCACTGGCCGCTTTATCAGCTGGATATCAAGATGCCTTTTATCTATGGCGATCTTCAGGAGGAAGCCTCTATGGAGCAACTACCTGGTTTCGTTGCTTTGGGGGGGTATGGTTTGGTATGTCGACTTCGTTGCTCTCTATAAGGTTTTAAACAGTCTCCTCGTGCTTGGTTTGGGAGGTTCAGTACTGTTGTTAAAGAGTTTGGCATAACTCACAGCGAAGCTGATCACTTTGTTTTCTATCATCATTCAAATGGAAAATGCATCTACGGGGTAGTCTATGTGGATGATATAGTTATCACTAGAAGTGATCGAGAGGGTATTCGACAATAATCAACAATTGAAAACACACATGTTTAGTCATTTTCAGACTAAGGATTTTGGACGATTCAAGTATTTTCTTGGCATAGAAGTAGCTCAGTCTAATACTGGTGTAGCCATTTCCCTAAGAAAGTATGCTTTAGACATTCTTCAGGAAACTGACATGTTAGATTGAAGACCCGCTGACATGCCCATGGATCTAAATGTTAAACTCTTACCAAACGAGGGGGAGCCAATGGAGAATCCTGAGGAATACGGGAAACTAGTCGGAGAGCCATTAGATGATCTTGGACGATACAGACAATTAGTTGGGAAGCTAAACTATCTTAAAACTACTCGATCAAATATTTCATTTGCAGTAAATGTGCTTAGCCAGTTCCTACAAACTTATTGTGAGAGTCATTGGGATGTTATGCGCATTCTTAGATATATCAAAAGGGCCCCAGGATATGGAATATTATATGAAGATAAGGGACATACTTAGGTAATTGGGTATTCTGAAGCAAATTATGCAGGTTCTTCTTCCGACTGACGCTCTACTATAAGAGATTGTATTTTGATTGGAGGTAATCTAATATCCTGAAAGAGCAAGAAACAAGTTGTCGTCGCCAGGTCCAATGCAGAAGCAGAGTATCGAGCTATGGCTATAGCAACATGTGAGCTGGTATGTTTAAAATAGTTGTTGCAAGAATTAAAGTTTGGAGGTGGAGTGCAAATGAAGTTAATTTATGACAATCAGGCAGCAGTGCATATCGCATCTAATCCTGTATTTCATGAGATGACCAAACACATAGAGGTGGACTGTCACTTTATTAGGGAGAAACTTTTATCTGGATGCATAGTGATTAGTTTTGTAAACTCAGAAGGAAAATTAACAGACATTCTTACTAAGTCTCTTCGAGGTCTTCTTATTAATTTTATTTGTAACAAGCTTGGTGCATATGATTTATATGCTCTAGCTTGACGGGATTGTTATAATTAGGAAAGTATCTGTTAGAATTAGGAAAGTATCTCTAAGATTGCTAGAGATATGTCAATGATATATAGGGTTTGATTATGTAATAATGGGTAGATTTAATTTCCTTTTTTAGTGCAATCTGATGGCTATGTAAACTATAAAGCCTATTCCTGTACCATTTATAATTCAATTCAATAACAAGAGGGTTTCCTCTACTCTTACACTTACCAATTTGTATGTTGACCATCAGTTCTTTAAAGTATTGAACTGTTGGTATTTGAATTAACTAGGGTAATTTACAATTATGTAAAAAATAATTATCTTTTTTTTTTTTTGCCTTTCAGCATTTTTTTTCTTTCCAAAACTGCAGGATTTGTATTATCGTTACCTTATACCATTGGATTTGGTTGCTATTAACATGTGCATAATATTTATTTTGCAAGGTATCAGGGAACAGCTCGATTGATGTTCAGTTCTTTTGGTTCTTCATTATGGATGATGCCATTTTCAAAGAATTGTAGAACTGATAACATGTACTGGAAGCATTTTTCGAGTAGTTCAAGGAAGGGTCAACACTTACATCAGTGTGATGAACAAGAATTTCAATCAAACTATTCTGGATGGCCAACAAATTTAATCAATATTGAAATTCCTTCAATGCGCGGTAAGGCTCTAGGCTCTTGCATACTTTTTGGGGACATTTGTCATTATGCTTATCCGCTATGGTCACATCTTATACTGGAAGGAGTTGATGCTTATCCATCAGTCTCAAAAGTAGCTCAGGACAACTTGTCCAGCATGGAATGTGGGCTCCCTACTCTGTTATCCTTCTCTGCTCGTGAAATATCAGACGGTACCTTTTTCAAGTCTATCGAGGATTATGATCCAGAAAGCAAGAGGCTCCTTCACCTATTAGATAAGTGGGTATTGTCTCAATTATAGTCAACGAAGCTCTGTACATAATTGTGACAGAGAATTTCAAATATGAGAATTTTTCCTCCTAATTATCCTCGTAGTCTTAGAATCCATATACCTTTGAAATAACTTCTCATTTAAGTTCAAGGTTTTATCTCTTTTTGCTAAAGCAACACAACTTCATATTATTTTCAATATTATTGTTACTTCCATAAGGTTGTTACGTCAGACACCAGGCATCTTTGCAGTGATTGGCACTTTCATTTATTCCCATCTTTTATTCCCATCTCAGTCATTTTCTTAGACACGCCTAGATCTGTCAAGGTGACAAAATCAATGTGGCATTGGTTTTTGGAAGTTTTTTTTTTGAAGGGGATCATATTCATTATTAAAACTCCTTGGATTCCAGTCCCCTGAATCTTCTAAGAATGAATATGCTTAAGTGGTAAGTGGTAACCGAGGTCTCAGCCATGCTGTTCTGTAATGTTAGGTGTATTTTCTGCAACATAAGACAAATTTGTATTCTACAACATAATAAAGATTTGTATTGTATGGCATAAGACAAATTTGTATTGGAAGAAGCTTATTATCAAGTGTCTGTTGCATTTGGCTTCCCCAATTGATGGATCTGTGGGGGTGATTAGCAAATAATTTGTCAAATAGAAGCTTTTCACAACTTTGAAGTGGTTATTTTACTCTAGAATGTCTACATAATGCCATCCAAAGGGGGACAAAAGAAAGGAAACCGTTGCAAATTATTTAATGATTTTAGTTCTACATTGAAAATTTCTGTCAACAATTTCTGGAGCTATATTTATTTAAACATGCATGTGTTCACAATGCCTTGTTTGGTTTTGCTTGTGTTGACAGTGCTTTATTTTTCAGGTCATATCATGGTGATCCTGTTCTGAATCCTCTCACACCAGGAAGGAAGACTGCTGTTTGGGAGCTTGATAAAGGTAGATAGCATGTCCCTGAAGTGCTCAGAAACTGATCCTTTTATTTTCTCCAGAACTTAAAACTACAAACGGTGCCAAACTACATTGCAATGGCTGTCTTATTGGAAACAATATTTAGTCAATCATGAAGAGCAACTGAATCCATCTAACTGCCTGGTTCTCAAGGCAACCTTACCAACTTACATAGCACTAACCCGTATGCATAATATGATATTCCCTATCTATCATAAAAACGAAAAGGATTTCATCCTTTCTTTTTCATCTTTGATGACGTATACTTTCCAAAATCCAAATAATTGAGTATAAATACAAGTTCCAGTTTCCAAAAGTAAATTAACAATGAAGAAATTTAAATTAACTATCCAATATTTATAGACCATAGTAGAAATCTGGTAGCAGTAAAAATACTTGAAATTCATTGGCTCGATGTTTGGAAAAGTGATTGATAATCTCTATTGGAATAAGAAAAAGATTTGATTTCTTATAAGAGTATGAGTTTCATGCATCATATCGACACCATTTTTGTGTAGCAAATCACAGGAACATTGTCAGATCCCCAGTTCTAATGCGGGAAATGTGGCTCCAGATGTGGCACGATACTCGTCCTGATGCAACGTTAAGATTTGTTACGAAAGGTGAATCTTTGTACATACTCTATTACTCTTCTCGGACATCACCTTGAGTTTTGTTTACTGATAATTAGTTTAATAGGTAAGCGTGGACCTCTGAGGGATGAGGACTGTTATTGGGATTATGGGAAAGCTCGATGCGCATGGCCGGAATACTGCGAATACAGGTTATGGGCTTTTTATGACTGAACACTTTTTTCCTCTCCCATTTTTCTTAAAGTGAAAGGAAGATTTCGTATCTGACATGTGATGATGCAGGTATATTTTTGGGGATGTTCACCTAGGACAGAGCTGTAGGATTAAGAATTCTCCAGCCTATCTACTCTCGCATTATGTATAAACTAGAAGGTACACATCATTTCTTTTTCTTTATCCAGTACAATATCTATTGCCAATTGAGCTTAAATCATGAGAGTAAAACTAGGAAATAAGTGCAAACCTGTAGTACAAGATTTGCTATGACGTTGAAGATTGAACTGCAGTCCTCACCTTCTCTCAAGATATAAGTAATTTTTCATAATTTTATTTTATTCTGTTTTTGCTTTTTATCCAGATAATCTCACATGTTTTTCCTAGCAGTTTTTTATGACCACCTTCAGATAAAAGTTGCTCAAAGTATAATTGTTGACTTGCACTCAGAATTCTGAAGTTGTTTCTTAGGACTATTTGGCTTTTTTATCCAAACAATTCTTAAATCTTTACTCTTGAGTAGTTGTCCGGTCTCCTTGCTATATTATGAGGATATAGTTAGTTGATCTTCTAACCGTAGTTCGCATAATATTTGTCTCGTTCTTCTTGTCCTTCATCGCAATGCATTATTGTAGAAAAATCTTTTTCATTTTCTGGCAAGAGTTGGAAGCTAAAACCTATATAATAAATCCACAAGCCCCTTATTACTAAGTTGATCCCCAAGGATATTATCTTTCTTTAGAAGCTTATGCTAATCAGAATCAGTCATTTCAATACAACGAAACTATGAATGTACTGTTCAATCTCAGCATCCCTCATGGACAAAGATTACGTTGAAGTTTTCAATTGGATATTAACATTTGTAACTGTATTTGTTTGCTCAGGATCTTTTTGTTGCTCCACACGAATCAAATGTTCATATTGTTGCCCCTGCATTAGGGATTCGGCTAGACAAGTCCTACTCTGGCTAAATTTTTTTTAACAAGCAACGCCTATTTCTCTGAGCTTTTTCAAGAACACAAGTGGATTCATGTCTCACATAGAGGCCAGCCTGAGAAGCATTCAAATGGTGTAGCAGGATTTGACATTTGAGTAAAAGAGCGAATGATTTTGATTTGTACATGAATAATGCTTTGCTTTACTTGTAATCCGTAGTTTCAACTCATTTTACTAGCATGACATCCATCCATTGAGAACGACGAAACAATCAAAAATATCCCAGGAGAATAAATGATATTGTCATTTGTAAGCGAGTTCGGGAAAATCTAATTTCACATGGATAGAAATAAAAAAAATAAAAAATAAAAAAATCTAGATTTTACTGAACTTATTAGTGGGAAAAAGATTTGATTTGGTTGATGGGTTTTGGGATGACAAAACAACTATTGTGAACTATAGAGACTAGTCATCAGATACAATAACAACAACAAAGCTATTCAGAATGTGAAACTTGTTAGCCATGAATGAATAAAAAGGTACAACACTGACATATAGTTTTGTCTCTGAGGAACTAAGAGCAAAAAGAATAGTTAAAGATTTCACTGAAGGCTCAAATTTTTTTTTTTTTATTTGGTCCACGTCATATCAATTTCTATCCTTTCCTATATTTTCTGAGCAACCAAACAGAACAAGGAAACCTCACATTTATTTTAAAGCAGCAGTTAAAAGCAGAATGAGCTAGCAACTCAGAGAACAAAGTTTGTTTGTTTGTCACAGTCTCGTCTTAATTTCGGCATGCATGTGATGGGACTGGACATTGGATGGGTAGTATAAAATAAATTTCAAATTATTAAAAAATCATTTTCGCTGTGACCTATTCTAATTTAGGATAAACACTTAATTAGTTCTTAAAATAATCCTAAAATTTTTATATTATTCTTAGTTAGTTCAAATATTAATCCTAAATTGATTTTATTCATATTATATCCATTTCTATTACAATATTAATCTTTTAAACACAATTATTTTTTTTAAACAATATTATTCATACGTGAACTTCACGTTTTTTTTTATTGTAATGGTTAAACATTTTTTATATGTACTCCTTTTTTGTGTGTAGATAGTTACGTTTTTGTAAGGAAGTCATCTTTTTTTCAAGGACAATTATAATTTTTGTAAGGACAATCATATTTTTTTTTTGTAAATACAGTCACATTTTTATAATGACAGTCACATTATTCTGTAAATGTAATTATATTTTTTAATAAGGATAGTCATATTTTTGTAAGGACAATAACATTTTTTGTGAGCATAATCATATTTTTCATGTTTTTATTGTTGAGATATATGTCATAGAGCTTCATGTAATGTAAACGGAATTGTTTATTAAAATAATAGATGCATTATTCATTTATCAAAATTATTTGATTTAAATCGCATATTGTAAATTGTCTTGTTTACCCTTGATTACTCAAGTGCTTTCAGACTTAGTGTATGAGTGATACACAAGAGGATTTATGTCTGAAGTTAGTAATCTAAAACAGTAGAGCAAGCAAATCGAGTACTTTGTTTGTAGTTTATCTATAGCTGTAGTCCATTCTATACTTGTATAACGACATTGATCCGGGATCGTTCATGTAGTGACATGAGAATGGAGGCACTTTGTATAGTGTGATCATATAGGACTGGACCTAGATAGAAATGAATATCTTATAATAGCCGTTAACTGAAGAAATTTATTTTATCTACTAGATTATCATATATGAATTGATCTCAATCCTACGTGTACTTCGAACTCCTGCATGGCAGCCATATCCTTCGATTTACTAAGGTGAGGTTGGTGAGCAGTCCTGGCCAATAAATACGTATTTTGGGGATATGGTTTGGTGTGTAGCTGTGAACGTTTTAAATAGACATGAAGTTCACTCCTTCTTACGAGAAGTAGAAGAGTATATCTCTTAAGGGTTGATTCAGTACTTGAACAATTAGAGCGCTCAAGTCTTTCTATTATGAATAGAAATATTAATATTCATAATAGTTATGAATTAATTGTTCATTAGAGAATCAATGATACTTAAGGTATAAAATAATTAGAGGGGTATAACGGACTTATGAACTGGCTCTAATTATGAGATATTCGTGAAGGGCCAATCCGTATGTAATGACTATATCGATGGATACCGAAGTTGTTCGGCTTATTATTTCCATCTACGGCAACGAAGTTCAACTTCGAGTTTTTAGTGGAATAACGCAAAGTTAATAATTCGAAATACTTAGTTAATGAGATTAATTAATATTTCGAGATTATTGGAGCTCGGAATCGTAGGTTCATTTGATCCATGTGCTAGTTCGATTAATTGTAGCAAACCTAATATAATTGGATTGTCTAATTGTATACTCACATAATATTTATATATGATGGAGTTGGTGCTTGGAGTGTCAATCTAAATTGTACATTTTATTATTTATTAATAAAATAACTACATTTTTCATTTCATACCTTATTAATGGTATTGTCATTATGCGTATTATATTGATATATAGATATGCTAAGAATGACATCGACCTTAAAATAGTCCTGACACTAGGTGTAAATTATTCTTAAAGTAAATATTCATAGTCGTTAGTTTTGGAATACAGTCGAATTCCTATAACCTAAAAGACTGGCACATGTCGAATATTGGAATTGGAGTTCCAATGGTTTAACCCGATGTACCATGAGTTTTGGAAACTCGTATAGACATGTGGGTATTCTTTGAAACGAATACTGAATGACTCATAGATGATTCCTAATAGTTGGAAGTACACACCACCGTCAATAGGAATATCCTCGAGTCGAGTAGCATATGTAATCCTTTGACTATATGATATCATTGATTTTGTGTGAGATCATCCACACTTTGATGCCATGTATGTCCGAAACCTTTCATGGTATGGCCTCTAGATGTTCGTTGGGTGTGGACCGATGCACTCAGTAATCAAGTGTGAAGCAAGATATGATCTTTCGGCCTGTATGTGTAACATAATGGATTTAGGTATCCATGTGAGTGAAGTCACGATTCTTAAATCTTTGGCCAAAGTCGATCACCTAGGGTGGATTGCATCAGTTATGAAGAATCGTGGACATGTCGACATGCGAAGTGCGCCTCGAAAACTTGACGGTATATTCTATGTTTCCTAAGCACAACTCGGATAGCCTACGACAGAGGGATTATTAAACATATGTGATGACCTTGACTTGTATAGTTCAGAAAGGTCGTTCGTGTTCTTCGCGAATTCGGAGGTGGCCGAATTGCGTACATATTAGCTTGCTTATATGACGAACGTTTATGAACTTAGAGAGTCATAATATGAAGTGTACTTATTGAGCACTTGGGTAGCCGATTAATTTTGATAAAAGATAATATTCGATATTATAATTATCAACTAAGATAATCAAGTGTTATTGGATAATATTGATTATTTACTTTGACCTAATTGAATTAATTGGATTAATTCAATATTTACACAAGGGCTTAATTGTAAAATCATAATTATCTCTACCATTTGAGGATATTATGATAATTGTAAGTATGTAATAATAGGTGTTTTAGGCTTGATTTAATTGGATTAAATCAAAGTGGAAAACATTTAACTAATCCATTTCCTAATCCTTGGCTTGATTTAATTGGATTAAATTAAAGTGGGAGATAATGGAGATTAGTCAGACCTAATTATACATATTTGGATAAATTGGATTAAGCCCACTTAAAAGTTGATTACAACTTTTATTAATTAAAAATTACCTAAGTTTTGTTATAAATAGCTAGCTTTAGGAAGGTTTTAATTACAAGTATAATCATAAGCAAAGCTTTAGTAAGCTATACACAAGTAATTCTTGAGAGATTAGCCTAAGTTAGAGAAGTGTTTAGAGAAGCTTGTGAGGTCTCTACAACATTTCATCTAGGAGAAATCAAGATTGGATCTTGAAGTGAAGCTTGCTAGCATTGGAAATCAAGGTTGGATCTTGAAGTCAAGCTTGCACACCTTAGAGGCTCTCCAACCATTTCAACAAATGAGAAGTAGATTGGATCTTGCATCAAGCTTACTAAGGTAATGTTTGATCTTCTCCTAAGCTATGTTCTTTTGTGTATTAGATGCATGAACACATAGCTTAGCATTGAAATAAAGCTAATCAATTGTATTATGATACTTTAGAAGTATAAACACAACATGCTTATGAATTAGGTCAAAGATGTTCATGTTGGACATGGAACAATTAATAAGAGTTTGGAACTCTAAATTAAAGCTTAGAGCTATGCCTACCATTCTAGAATCACCTGACCACCTTGGGTGACCTAGAATTGTTCACGAGACATTTCTTATTGGGATTCTAATTTGGTTTGTGTTTTGGATTCAAAATTTACGCAAGTGCGTATTTAGAATAAATTTATATTATGTAAAAATATTTTATATTTTGAAAAACTTTTTTTTTAAATTCTATAACATGTGTTGATGTTGGTTTTGATGTTAAAAATTATTTTTGGGTGTTTTTAAAGTGTTTAATAAGAGCCGGAAGAAATTAGGGTAAAATACCATAATTCCTTCAGCTCACTGGAAAGTGAGCTGAAGGAAGTAAGAAAATAAAGAAAGAAAAAACAAAGTCAGCACATTTGCGCAGTGCGCGCAGAGTGCGCTTGCACACTGTAGCGCCCGCAATAATTTTATTTTCTTCTGTTCTTTAGCTTCCGGACTCTGATTCAGCCCTGGTTTTTTCCTATACACTCGTAATGGAATATATTATTTTATTAAATAATTTAAAATTACACCCATGCTTGATATCCATGGTTATACTCATTTCCGCTGTGCGGGACACCGATTCGACCATATGGGTTCCACAACTGTCCTAACAGAATGATATCAGTAGCAAGGCTTAACCACACAACACATGTTTTTGAATCTATGCCATAGTAATTTTAATTTAATTATGCATAAGACATATTGGATATGTAAAATATATTTTAAATTAAAACTTTGACCTAAATAAATTAATGACTTGATTGTCATAAATCTTCTGTGATTAGATGATTACTTTATTTAAGTAATATTATTAGTAATGTTGGAGCATTATTGGATGGTCCGTCTTGTCAATACGGAGATGAATTGATTCTTACTACTTATTTTTAGGGTTGGTGCTCAGAGCGCCAATCCGGATCGTATTTGTGTCCGATTCATGAATACGAGCAATACATTTTTCCATAATATTACTAATTTAAATGCTAGCACCTCTTGTCTTTTATATACGTATACGATCTAATTTCGATTAGATTGATTAGATCGAAACTAAATCTGGTTTAGTGATATGTATATATATTAGACAAAGACCCCAAGATTTACAACGTAGTGCGCAGTTACAACAGATTTTGTAATTGACATTGGGAAGTGTCACTATAAGTTGTATATCCTTAAATTAAGTTCCTGGTCAAGATTTATTTACACAAGTCGATTAGTAAAATCCGATGAGACCAGTACATGTCGTATATCAAACTTGGTCCGATGGTTTATCCCAATGAACCATGAGTCTTGGGAGACTCGTATAGACGTGTATGTGTTTATTTGATAAACACTGAACGACTCACCGAAGATTTCCTAATAGATGGTACACCAACGTCAATATGAATCTTCTCGGGTTGAGTAGCATATTGATTCTTTGACTTGAGATACCACTGTTGATATATGAGTTATCATCCACACTTAGATGGAAGTCACGTCACCGATCTATTTAGATCAGCCTGTTCGTTGGGTGTGGACTCATGCTCATGATATCCTGTGTGTATCAAGATAGGATCCGTCAGTTCTGTGTACAGAGCATAGATAGTCCAAATGTGATTAGCAATCTGTTAAATCTATGGCCATAGTATACTTCGGAAGCGAGTTCCGAATGTTATTTAGAGATTGCTAATAGATACGTCGACGAGATTATTCCTATAGAGATTTGACGTTTATATCTATATCTCTGGGATAATCCGGATACCTGTGATGGAGGGATTATACGTATGCAGTGACCTCGACCTATATGATTCAGCGAGTTTATTTGTGGTCGTCATAATTACGGGTGGGTGAATTATGGACACGAAATTGGATTTCGTGACGGATATGCCTGAATCTAGAGAGTCTCACTAATGAAATATACTCGTAGAGCACTAGGGCAACTGTTATGAATAATACTAATTATTTATAACTCGTTTAACGGTTAAACGAAAAATACATGCAATCGGGACCTAACGGTCATTTCCGAATTAATATGTATTTGTATTTAATACTTGATTTTATTAAATACACATTAATTAAATATCAAAATGTGATATTTGGCATATATCATTAATATATGTATTTGAGATATTTAATGTAAATATAATACATATATTTAAGATATTTGTATTTAATTATTTAATTGTTTAATTGTTAAATATTAAATTAATTAGAATAATAAATATCTTAATAATGATTTGCTTTATTAAAGCTTGGAAATGGCATGATGCCATTGGAACACATTTTGTTTGCTTTATTAAAGTTAAAGTGTTAACTTTAATTTAGCAAAATGTGTACCAATTAAATTGAAACAAAATTAAAGAATTTATTTTTTATTTTTGTTGAATTTCGAAAATGGTATTAATTTTTTAACAAAATTGTTTTGTTTCAATTTGAACACTTAGACAAGTTACACAAATATTTTACAAAGAGAGTTGAGAGAAAATGGTGGAAGAAAGAAAGAAAACAAAGGCAAAAACATGGAAATTTTGTAAGTTTTTCAAACTTTCTTCTACATGGAAATTGTTTCTAATTATCTTAGCTTCAATTTGTGTTGCTAAGTTGATGTCTCAACTCTTTGGGTTTGTAATTATATGTGTTTAAAGCTTGTTGGATGTGATTAGCATGTATGTATAATTTATAAGCTTATTACTGTAATCAAGCTTATAAGATTAATTTGTAATCTAAGTTGCCATTCTAGAGTTGATTAGCCATTCATAATTAACCTAGAATTGTTCTTGATTAATTTCATGATGGTGAGACTTGATTGGTGTGGTAATTGATTGATTAAAGTGTTGAATTTTGTCAATTTAATGTAAATTGTCCAATTTGAGTAATTTATGAAATTAGGGTTCTTAACCCATTCAAATTTTGGGCTTTTCATATATATGATATAATTTGATGTATATTTGATGTATGTCAAATTTGGGATTGATTGGATTTGATCTTGATGTGTTTTGAACAAATTGGGCCAAATTGTAATTAATTAAAATTCTGGGCTGTTTTTGTAATTCTGGAAAATTACTGGGCAGTTTCGAATTTCTGGAAAAGTTTCTGGATTATGTTGCAAATTGTATAAATTATTTTGGGATTGATTTGGAATCAATTAAATATGTATTTGAATATTTAAGGACCAAAATGATTAATTTGTAAAGTTTAGGGGTCTCATAGCAATTAATGATAAATCTGATTTTTCAGATAAAAATTCAGTTTTTATTTATTGAGTAATTAGAATAAATTGGTTTATTTTAATTGCCCAAGAAAAATATTTATCGGAAATTGTTTCGGAGTGAAAATACGCGAAAACGGCGAAAAACGGCGTTACCGGGTAACGGCTGCCCAAACAGTGAACTGGTCACTGTTCGGGCAGCCCACGAACTGTCCAAATATTTTGGGGGCTGACCTGGGCAGTCCCCATGAGCATTGGTCGGTCGGTTCATTTGGAAACGCGTTTTATGCTATTTTACGGAAAAATATTTTCGCAAAAGTTTCGCTATGTTTCTATATTGTTTATGTCGTTATATGATATCGAATAAATACGTTTAGGTGAAATATGAATGAATTATTAATATTGGATATTAAATAATTTATTCGTAAGTTTAAAAAATTTTAAACTACGATTTCGCCCGAACAGCGCTCCTTCCGCTGCGCCTCTCTGATTTGACCCCAACAAAATGGTATCAGAGCGAGTCTGATCCTGGACACCCGATATGATTAGCCCTTTAAAATTCAATGTTTAATTTAATAATGTTTATTTATACATGCATGTGTTTATTTAATTTGATTAAATAAAGTAAAAACATATTTGGTTGGAAAATCCCCTTTTAAATAAGGTTTTAAGAAAGTGACTAGTATTAGGAATACTTGTTTCTTTGTCCGCCTTGTCAATACGGATGTAAATGTTTTCATGATGCTATGGCTGTAACGTGCCAAAGCTGTTCAGTATAGTTGAAGGTAGTTCATTTGCACCGGTAGAACTTATATGATAAGAGATAAATTCAAGTGAAAGTGGAAATCCTGAACGTTCCAAAGCTGTCAGGACTACATCGGTAGCTTGAGTTTGTCATTGACAAGTTTAACCTTGATACGCCTCCTTGTGAACGTGCCAAAGCTGTCATAACGAGAAACGATCAGGACCGAACCCATGAGTCACAGTGAGTGTGATTGACAATGAGTTGTCTACCTAATGAATATACGTATGCGAGAACGTGCCAAAGCTGTGAGTCGAAATATATTCATGGGGTCCACTTCCCATTATGGAATTCGATTTAATTATTGAATTCTTGTTTCCGTTTGGAATTACGGTATTACGTAAAGTAGTGGGAGACACTGCTAAGTTAAAAATCCTTAACTTATGCGGTGTGTAATATTATGTAAATTGTCGCTCATGTTGTTCCTTATTCTATTTGTTTGATAGAATTAAACTTTTATCCACTGCATGCATATTATATATATGTTTTATGACTTCAATTATGGTTGCAGATTTCTAGAATAGGTTGTAGATTAGAATAGATAATGATATAATCCTTCTAGATATAATAGTTTATTATGCAGTAAAGATTGACATGAATTGGTTCATGTCTCGAGATTCTTCACTGGCATTAAGAAAACCCCATTAGGTATTTGTTTATCTAATAATGACGTTTCTTGGCTTTAGTGACATTAAGAGGTCACGTGGCAAACACTATTTGTTTTTCGATTATTTGCAAATGTTATAAATAATTTGAAAGTAAATAATAAAGTTAAAGAAAGAAGATGCGTATAGTTGTGTATAGAAAATATTGATTTTCACAATATGACAACTGTAGATATTGGATATCAGATCTCCCGTCTAGTTATTTAAAATATTATTGAATGATTGTTTCGATATTTGATATCAGAACTTGCGACTATTTAATAGTTACTTGTTCTTTGTAAACAATTGTTATATATTTTAAAATGACTAGTAGTGTCATTAACGAATAGATAGACATTAAGAAAAATATTCGGTTAAGTAAAAAAACTTAGAACATTTTTATATGAGATTTTATCACTTAAGTATTAGATGCTTATTTCATATGGTAAATGATGGTCTGATATGAGTTCACACCACATATATTTATCCATTTAACGAATATTGTATTCGGGAAGGTGACTAAATCTCATTTAACCAATAACTGTCATTGGACCAAAAAATTTATTAAATTGATACATTGGATGTATGTAATTTGATGAATTGTAAATTGCTTAAGGTAGTTTTCTTTACTTCGTAACATAGTCAATGAATTGTCGTGACTTAGTTACGTGTTTCTGAAACGCGGATAGAATATTTTGACTGGTTCAAAGATATTCGATCTGAAGTTTTGAAAATTGTATCTTTAAAATTCATCGTGAGTCTTTGAATTGTTCAAAGATGTTTGATACGATCAAACATATGAATTTATTGCAATTAGTTCTAAGGTTATTCGAAGAATATAATTCTTACATCAATATTATTCTTCCACGATTCCATATTGATGGAATTGATTAAATGGAAGAAATCGAATCTTATACGATTTGATTCGTTTGATATTGAGAGTTACCGAATTAGTTTCAATACTCTTGGGGATATGCTCCAATAACACTTATTCATCATTTTAATTAATGTTCCATTAGTTTCTACAGTTACATATGATATGTATAAGTAGAAAATTCGAATCTTGAAAAGTTTGAGATTTGAATCTATCTTTTGTATAATTGTTATATAATCGATATTACTTGCGCCTCGAAGGTACACGTAGAAGTTTATCATTTATTTTATTTAATAGAATATTGCGTTCTATTTCATAGAATATATTTTCTACAATCTCAAGTAATAAAATTGTTTATTACTTAGTGTGTTACATTGGATGTTGACTATTGTAGAAAAGACTTGACTTATTGAAGTCAAATACGGTGATAAACTATAAATGGAACTACATAATTAATAAGATGAAAATACCCTTTTATTACTTCCATATAAGTGCTATAGGATGTCAGAATCATTCGCAAAGTATTTGATACTTAATGATTTTGTTGTTTTCTTATCGAACAAAAATTATCCTATAACTTATAATGGGAACGATATTTGATGTCGATTCCGTAAATAAGCATTAGACCATAGATCTAAGATTGTTCATAGCTTACTACGATCAAATTTAGAACTTGATTGAGCTTTTATTATGAATCGTTCATAAAATGTGCAAATGGTTTACGCAGCAAAAGCACAGTGAGCTTATTAAAGGTTTGACCTGTATAGTATGACATTGAGAAAAGTTATACTCAGCAATCTATTGTAGATTCTGAGGAAACTTGTCTCTAGTCACACTGATTGAATAATTTAGGATCTGATGGTTAATAATGATATTAAATTATACATTTTAGCTAAAGAATACAAAGTGGCGTTTCTGAATGTTTTCTTCAGATAAGAGATCCATTGTGATTTCTTAGTTTGAAGAATTCATTTTGGAATGGCCCTGGAGTTTGTATTATGTTAAGATTACAATTTAGTATATTAGCTTATAGAGCCTATTGTAGACTCGGATGAGCTTTCTGGAAATTTTGTGTTCTCTAATTTTGATATTAGTCAGATTGTCTGATTTTATCAAAACATAGAGAATACATATGAGATAAAAGGGTTAGTGGGAGGGAACACATTTCTTTCTAGTATTTTACATCATAATGACATTGTCATTATTAATGTAATAATGAGATGTTTATGAGGTAAAAAGGTTTACCTCAATCTTATTTTCTCTATGAAAGCAGTGGGAGTGGTCTCTATTATATTTGATATAAAGTTTTATATAAGATATAAAACTAAGAGACTTGTGAGATACTCCTGGACGCAACAAGACTATCTGTATGACAGTTAGTATAACTGTTTGACAGTTAGTGTGTGTCTTATGTATAGTATTCATCTTTCGTAAATGATGATTCCTTTTTCGAAAGAGATATTGATTAGAATGTCTAATCAATCTTATGCATCATATGATGATGGCATAATGAATACTATATTAAGTACGATTAGAGATATCAATTTAATCGTAATTGTTACGAGTTATTTTGATATTCTCTAGACCATAAGATGTGTCTTGAAATATGTTCTTTATTATCTTTGAGATATTAAGAACGAGTTTCTTATTAATGGAGAATAAATCCGCAACCATTAGGGTCAGATTAGTTTTGAGTCAAATTATGACATTAGACAGTCTACGTCATAAAGAGTCAGAAAACATGCAGTGAGAATGTCACAGAGGATTCTACTGTATGAGTGGAATCAGTTGCAACTTATGAAGTATTGACTTATGAAGTTGCATAGTGACCTCATAGATTAGAAGTTTGTTATTAGTGTTGTGTTTGCGGTTATCTACATAGTATTTTAGATTTGATCCGTAAATACTTAGACAACTTAGTAGCTAAAACACAATATTGATATGGCATCTGAGTCATATCGATGTAGAACATTGTTTCTACAAAAATATGAAAGATGCTAGCTAAGGAAAATGATTGTGTTTGTTGGACAAACTCAATATGTCATAGCGGACTTACTTGTTGTTACCTACCTCTTAAACGCCAGGTGAGTTCTTGAGGGCCATTAGTATGTGATACACATTGGGATGTGTATATGATACCATGGATTGGCACTAGAGCAAGTGAGAGAAATTGTTAGGGTTGGTGCTCAGAGCGCCAATCCGGATCGTATTTGTGTCCGATTCATGAATACGAGCAATACTTTTTTCCATAATATTACTAATTTAAATGGTAGCACATCTTGTCTTTTATATACGTATTCGATCTAATTTCGATTAGATTGATTAGATCGAAACTAAATTTGGTTTAGTGATATGTATATATATTAGACAAAGACCCCATGATTTACAACGTAGTGCGCAGTTACAACATAACTTGTAATTGACATTGGGAAGTGTCACTATAAGTTGTATATCCTTAAATTAAGTTCCTGATCAAGATTTACTGACACAGGTCGGTTAGTAAAATTCGCTGAGACCAGTACATGTCATATATCAGACTTGGTCCGATGGTTTATCTCAATGAACTATGAGTCTTGGGAGACTCGTATAGACGTGTAGGTGTTTATTTGATAAATACTGAATGACTCACCAAATATTTCCTAGGTACACCAATGTTAATATGAATCTTCTCGGGTTGAGTAGCATATTGATTCTTTGACTTAAGATACCACTGTGGATATATGAGTTATCCTCCACACTTAGATGGCAGTCACGTCACCGATCTATTTAGATCAGACCTCCTCCTGTTCGTTGGGTGTGGACTCATGCTCGTGATATGTTGTGTGTATCAAGATAGGATTTTTCAGTTCTGTGTACAAAGCATAGGTAGTCTAAATGTGATTAGCAATCTGTTAAATCTATGGCCATAGTATACTTCAGAAGTGAGTTCCGAATGTTATTTAGAGATTGCTAATAGATACGTCGACGAGATTATTCATATAGAGATTTGACGTTTATATCTATATCTTTAGGATAATCCGGATACCTGTGATGAAGGGATTATACGTATGCAGTAACCTCGACCTGTATGATTCATCGAGTTTATATGTGGTCGTCATAATTTACGGGTGGGTGAATTATGGACACGAAATTGGATTTCGTGACGGATATGCCTGAATCTAGAGAGTTTCACTAATGAAATATACTCGTAGAGCACTAGGTCAACTGTTATGAATAATACTGATTATTTATAACTCGTTTAACGGTTAAATGAAAAAAAACATGCAATCGGGACCTAACGGTCATTTCCGAATTAATGTGTATTTGTATTTAATACTTGATTTTATTAAATACAAATTAATTAAATATCAAAATGTGATATTTGTCATATATCATTAATATATGTATTTGAGATATTTAATGTAAATATAATACATATATTTAAGATATTTGTATTTAATTATTTAATTGTTTAATTGTTAAATAATTAAATTAATTAGAATAATAAATATCTTAATAATGATTTGCTTTATTAAAGCTTGGAAATGGCATGATGCCATTGGAGCACATTTTGTTTGCTTTATTAAAGTTAAAATGTTAACTTTAATTTAGCAAAATGTGTACCAATTAAATTGAAACAAAAATTAAAGAATTTATTTTTTATTTTTGTTGAATTTCGAAAATGGTATTAATTTTTTAACAAAATTGTTTTGTTTCAATTTGAACACTTAGACAAGTTACACAAATATTTTTCAAAGAGAGTTGAGAGAAAATGGTGGAAGAAAGAAAGAAAACAAAGGCAAAAACATGGAAATTTTGTAAGTTTTTCAAACTTTCTTCTACATGGAAATTGTTTCAAATTATCTTAACTTCAATTTGTGTTGCTAAGTTGATGTCTCAACTCTTTGGGTTTGTAATTATATGTGTTTAAAGCTTGTTGGATGTGATTAGCATGTATGTATAATTTATAAGCTTATTACTGTAATCAAGCTTATAAGATTAATTTGTAATCTAAGTTGCCATTCTAGAGTTGATTAGCCATTCATAATTAACTTAGTATTGTTCTTGATTAATTTCATGATGGTGAGACTTGATTGGTGTGGTAATTGATTGATTAAAGTGTTGAATTTTGTCAATTTAATGTAAATTGTCCAATTTGAGTAATTTATGAAATTAGGGTTCTTAACCCATTCAAATTTTGAGGCTTTTCATATATATGATATAATTTGATGTATATTTGATGTATGTCAAATTTGGGATTGATTGGATTTGATCTTGATGTGTTTTGAACAAATTGGGCCAAATTGTAATTAATTTCAAATTCTGGGCTGTTTTTGTAAATCTGGAAAATTACTGGGCAGTTTTGAATTTCTGGAAAATTTTCTGGATTATGTTGCAAATTGTATAAATTATTTTGAGATTGATATGGAATCAATTAAATATGTATTTGAATATTTAAGGACCAAAATGATTAATTTGCAAAGTTTAGGGGTCTCATAGCAATTAATGATAAATCTGATTTTTCAGATAAAATTCAGTTTTTATTTATTGAGTATTAGAATAATTGGTTATTTAATCGCCCAAGAAAAATATTTATCGGAAATTGTTTCAGAGTGAAAATACGCGAAAATGGCGAAAAACGGTGTTATCGGGTAACGGCTGCCCAAACAGTGAACTGGTCATTGTTTGGGCAGCCCACGAACTGTCCAAATGTTTTGGGGGCTGACCTGGGCAGTCCCCATGAGCATTGGTAGGTCGGTTCGGTCGGAAACGCGTTTTATGCTATTTTGCGGAAAAATGTTTTCGCAAAAGTTTCGCGATGTTTCTATATTGTTTATGTCGTTATATGATATCGAATAAATACGTTTAGGTGAAATATGAATGAATTATTAATATTGGATATTGAATAATTTATTCGTAAGTTTAAAAAAATTTAAACTACGATTTCACCCAAACAGCACTCCTTCCGCTGCGCCTCTCTGATTTGACCCCAACACTTATATCCAATATCATCATTATTGTGAGGGTGTAAGTGCTCGGAACTTAGGTCACTCTGGTAAAACATTAGATGTAGCGTGATGAGTTAACACAGTTACCCAATATCGTAATTAGTGTGAGGGTGTACATACGAAGCTCATTAGTGCACATTGACAAGTATACACCTAGAACGCGTCTTAATCCAATATTGTCATTAGTATGAGGATAAGAAACGGTTCAGGACCAAACTAGGAGTCACATTAAGTGATTGACCTTAGAGGTCTACCTAATGAGTTTATAAAGGCCAATATCGTCATTAGTGTGAGGCTGGAGTAAATGTCATGTGATCCACTTCCCGCTATGAAATTTTGATAGTCAAATTTCTATTTTCCACTAAGTGAGATTACAGAATTACGTAAAGTAGTGGGAGAGCACTAATGTTGGACAATTATGACCCATAGCATCACTATTTTGAAAATGACATGGTGTTCTTGTACAAAATTAACTCTGTGACAAATGAAATTACTCTTTTATCATTTGTAATTTGATTACCTGGATATATAAATGATAAAAGTCCATATGATTAGTACCAGATTAATAAGATATGAGACAGTATTAATCCACGAAAGGTTTAATCATTAAATATCTCTAGTCGTAGTATTATCGAGACTGGACATCGATAATGCGGAATAAGCTAGTATTGCACTTGTGCGCGTTATGGAAGCGTAACATCATAGTTCTCATATATTTAAGTATTGGATACTTATGCAAGTGTGATAGAAGGTTCTATTTACCGATGGTACGGGAATAGCTTCGCTCTGGATAGACCCATCGGAATCCCATTGGTAGTATGACTATGTGTCTATGGGAATCCGAATCAGGGTAGGTGTATTTGATCTTAACCTGAGACTTGCATCGCTAATACTTGCGACAATCAGTACGCTTTGGTTTTGGTCGTCTGTGACTTTAACAGGTTCTGTGTACGCCTCTTCTGGGTTTATTGAGAATTGTAGTGTATTGGGTGTGATGTCAAGATGAAAGTATCACTTCAGTCATATGGAGATGATGATCACGCAGGGATACATAACTGGTACTCTTAAATGCTGCAGCTATCGGGATAATATGACAAGGTTATGATTATCCGATTAAAGAGACTAGTTGCTAGTGATCTAATATATGCTTCGTACGGGGTAGACACAATTCTAGCTCCAGGCCTAGCATGTGACATCCGATACTGGATCGTAATACGCAATACATTGTATACTACGCCTGATAAAGATTATATATTTCTTTAAAGAATATTTCTGGAGAATTGGGTAGGCACAGTGCTTTGCTAGAAGCCAACCATGTCTTGTAAATCGGTAATAACGTGGTACCGGGTACGCACGTGTTTGGATAGTCCGATGACCGTATTTACTGCCAACATATCCAGAGATCTCTTGGGTCGCTTCCCGAAGATTCACCGATGACATTTGACTCGAACAGAATTAATCTGGGATTAATTATGAGAGAGAAAATTAATCTGAGATTAATTACGTCAAGAATTAATCTAGGATTAATTAACAGAGAAAGAATTAATATGTGATTAATTACATCAAGAATTAATTGTGGATTAATTCGACTAGAAGAGAGAACACGATTAATTTGGAATTAATCGGTAAAATAAATTTAATAGTTAAATTGGATTTTTCTATTTATTTTATTTATTTGGGCTAAAATAATATATCGGATATATTAATTGAAATTGGATTTCAACACAGAATTAAAATTTGATTTTAATTCAAGCGAACGAATTAATTTGGAATTAATTCGCGAGCGACTTTCATAATAATTTTGTGAGACATTATTATTTAATTAAATTGGATTTAATTACGTCGTAACGGTAAATTCGTTTAATTCGGAATTAAACGAACCCGGGCCCGAGCGAAGTTGCGTGTTGGATTGTCCGACTTAAATTTGGAATTTAAAGTGGGGCCCACCAACTTACATCAATGTGTTTGACTAGTGATGAAATTTGGTAATTGGTTGAGTGAAAAGCTTGGATTGCTTTTAAAACACACAAACCAAATCCTACACACCAACTTTAAATATAAAAGTTAGTCATGCTTCCAAAGTTGACCCAGGTCCCATCCCCGACCCCAGACCCAACCCTGTTCGAGTCTCAGGTCCTGCGTCGGGTCTCAAGCCCCTGTCCCAAACCCATGTCTCGCGTCCCAGTATCAGCCCCAGGACTGGTCCTGGTCTTGGCATTGAGTCTTGGGTCCCGGGTCACGTCCCCTGTCCCAACCTTAGTCACGGGTCCCGGCCCCCACCTCAATCCCAGTCTTGGCCCCAAGACTGGGCCTGGTCTTTGTCCCCGGACTGGTCCTGGTCTTGGCCTCGGGTCTTGGGTCCCAGGTCATGTCCCAACCCTAGTCACAGGTCCTGGCCCCCGCCTTGATCGTGTCTCGGCCCCTGTCCAGGTCTCGATCCCCGGACAATAAATTAGTAATAAATTGTTCACATATAAGAATGATTCTTATGTATTAGAAAATTTTATGAATATTACAAAAATAATAAATAAATTAGTAATAAATATTCTAGAACTAATTCTTTTAAAGGATAATTATGAAAATTTCAAGGAATTTAAATTCATCTCCTCCCCATTTTCTCTCCTGTGACCTTAGGGTTTTTAGTTGGAATCTTTTTAGAGGGAGAACGATAGGTTCCATTTTTTTCTTTTTAGACTTAGATATTCATTCCGAATTGAAGTACAAACCCATTTAAAATCTTATATTTTACTATATGTAAAATGTAAAAAAAAAAAAAAAAACTATAAGATTTTGTAAAAATTTAATAGTAAAATATTATATTCAAATACTTTTTATACCTATTTATTATTTCTTAATTTGTAAGGAGTAAAATGCCACAACCATTTTTATTATTGAGAAAGAATCGGCCATAGGGTATATTCGGATAAATTATGAAATAAAGGGGGCGCAAAAATGAAATAAAGAAAATAGGAGGAATCTCTAGCAGCAGTCCAGTCCCTGCCTCTAGGGTCAATTCCGTCACACTCTTCTCGTCTGACTTTGATTGCATTCGATCGCAAATACTCTTCTCTTTCATTATTAGGGTTTCACGTAGATCTTTCCAATTCGAATATTCTCCTCTTCAATAATGGTAAGAGGATCATTGAACAAGCTCGTCTCCCGTTCCCTCTCCGTCGCCGGCCAATGGCAGCAACAGCAACTCCGCCGTCTCAACATCCACGAATATCAGGTCACCTCTTTTATTATTATTATTATTATTATTTCTTTGTTGTTGTTTCAAGTAATTTTTTCTTTAAAGGTTGGAACTTATGTGTTTTTCGATTGAATGTGAAGAGTGATGGATTTTAGTGTGTGGAATTCAGGGAGCTGAGTTGATGGGCAAATACGGAATCAATGTGCCCAGAGGAGTCGCTGCTGGTTCTGTTGACGAAGTCAGAAAGGCTATTCAGGACGTTTTTCCCAATCAGAGTGAGGTAATTTTTGTTAGTTTTTATTTATTTATTTAAATTGATGAATATAACTATTTCTTTAGTTGACAGAGAAATGAATTTCAAAATTTGGTTTGGTTTAGTGTAAAACTGTTACGGGGTAAAATGAGTAATATTGATGTTGGATGTGATGCAGCTGGTGGTTAAGAGCCAAGTTTTGGCCGGCGGACGAGGCTTGGGTACATTTAAATCCGGTCTTAAAGGTGGGGTTCACATTGTTAAGAAAGAACAAGTTGAAGATATAGCTGGTAATAATTATTTTCCTTTATAATTTCCATTAAGTTTGATTTGTTTTATCCATTTTGGTATTTGGCCAAAGTTCAAGATCGTTGTTCCCCGTGGTGGAGCCACTATTCAAGCCGAAAATTTGTTAAATATGTCTACAACTTAATGAAAAGTCGGGTTTGCTAATGAAATAATTTTAATTTGTCCCCTAGTTTCTACCACTTTTTATAAAAATCAAATTTTGTCCAACCGAATCAATGTTCTGGCTAAGCCACTGGTTATTTAAAGTTTATATTATGATCTTATTGCTTGCAGGGAAGATGCTTGGACAGATACTTGTCACCAAACAAACTGGTCCACAAGGCAAAATTGTCAGCAAGGTTGGACTTCTATCTATGTAAATACTTACATTTAAGTAGTCTCACTCATAGTCATTGTGGATACATATAGGGTTCTAGTATGATCTACTTGGGCTTCGTATTTAAATGGAAACTTTTATGTTTTTTCTAGTTACTTGGTTAACGGTGTATTTACTTTAATATAAGTCTTCTTGAAGTTCTCTCATAAATATCTTTTCCTTGCCCAGGTCTATTTGTGTGAAAAGCTGTCACTCGTCAATGAGATGTACTTTGCTATTACATTGGATCGTAAAACTGCTGGCCCAGTAAGTTTCCAAACTGAGCGTGAAACTTTTTTTTTATTCATTTGTCTATATTATTTTCAAATATTTTTAGCCTTCTAAACACAAGTTCTCTCTAGAGATGATTGTCTTAAAATTAAAGATGCTTATTTATATACCTATTTTTCAGATAATAATTGGTTGCAGCAAGGGAGGAACCAGCATTGAAGACCTTGCTGAGAAATATCCTGACATGATTGTCAAGGTTATTATCCTTCTGTCGGCCTTGAATGATTTAGGATGAGTCTCTTCTTTTCTTGATAGTTCCTATATCACTTTGTAGCTGACTGATAGTTCATTTCTAAAAGGTACCTATTGATGTTTTCAAAGGAATCACTGATGAAGATGCTGCTAAGGTTGTTGATGGTTTGGCACCCAAGGTGGCTGATAGGAATGATGCAATTGAACAAGTGAAGAAATTGTATAAACTCTTTAGCGAGAGTGACTGCACATTGTTGGAAGTAAGCATGAATTTCTACATATTTCAAGTGTTATTGATTTGTATACTTTTTATTGGTTGGGTGACAAATTCAATTGGTAATATACCTGGTTGGTGGATCTCTTTCATTTTGTTTCTCTGGTAGATGTCTTAGTATGCATATTATTTCTTTTGGACAGATCAATCCTCTGGCAGAGACTTCTGATAAGCAGTTGGTAGCTGCTGATGCTAAGTTGAACTTTGATGATAATGCTACCTACCGTCAGAAAGAGATATTTGCTCTTCGTGATCCAACGCAGGAGGATCCTCGAGAGGTTTGGATAGTTCTACATTTTCTTGACTATGCATGTGAAATGTTTAGTCTTATTTGCTAGTGTTCTAAAAGTGAACCTAAGAGTAGGTGATGGGTTATACAAAATATCCATTTTTCTAATTACAGAGATTCTTCGATCACTGAGGCTGAACCATCTAATAGTGTATACCAAATATCTCAATTCATTCATTCCCAAATTAAAAATACACAAACTAGCATGTAGAAGTGTAGACTTGAAATCAGATGATGCTTTCTTTTATCCCTCTTTGAGCTACGCTTTCTATTTCTGACAGGTGGCTGCTGCCAAAGCTGATTTAAATTACATTGGCTTAGA
The DNA here is from genome assembly GCA_019454045.1 of Zanthoxylum bungeanum. NCBI lineage: Eukaryota > Viridiplantae > Streptophyta > Magnoliopsida > Sapindales > Rutaceae > Zanthoxylum > Zanthoxylum bungeanum. The sequence goes on along the minus strand of SKCR01044819.1, from coordinate 16,902 downwards.
TGGTGAAATTGGTTGCATGGTGAATGGTGCAGGATTAGCTATGGCTACAATGGATATAATCAAATTACATGGTGGAACTCCTGCCAATTTCCTGGATGTTGGTGGTAATGCTTCTGAAGGCCAGGTAGGTTTCTAGACTTTGCTTTTAGTGTGCTTATATGTCATCACTGTTATTCATGTTGGTGACCCCCATTGCTGTAACTAGCTGAGGCTGATATCTGCATTTGTGTTTTTGCATTGATACTTGTATGTTTCTCGATATCCGACATGTATTAACTGCTCCTAAAATTGTAATGTAAAGCTTTCTTACTTTATTATTTATTACATGGAGCAGGTGGTTGAGGCATTTAAAATTTTGACTTCTGATGATAAAGTCAAAGCAATTTTGGTTAACATATTTGGAGGAATCATGAAATGTGATGTAATAGCTAGTGGAATTGTCAATGCTGCTAAACAGGTGAGAGGTGCATTAGTTTGTTTTGAGTTTCATTCAAATTAAATTATGCCTTTGTGAAGGGTTAGCTGACGTTGGAAGGGGTTTAGATTCAATTCTCATTAAAAAAAAAACAATCATTACCCTTTAAATTGGCTTCTCTTTAGCACCCCAAACCCTGCGTTTCAGTGATCATCTTTTATTCTGGTATCGATGTGTACACTTTATCATCTGCTATTCTTTTTAGATGAATTATCATTTTGAAATAAGCATCAAGAAGAATTGAATGGTTTGTTCAAAATAGGTGGAGGTATCAAAGTAGTTAAGCTATGTTTCTAAGTCTCTTGTTTATATATTGCACCCCCGCCCCACCCCACCCCACCCCACCCCAAATTAAACATATCCCCAGGACTTGAACCCATGACGAGTTAAGCTAATTAGGCTATCATTTGGGGATGTGTCAGTTATTCTAGAAGCATTGACTTTTATATGGCCTTGTATTCAAGGTTGCTCTAAAAGTACCGGTGGTGGTTCGTCTTGAAGGCACCAATGTTGACCAGGGAAAGAGAATTCTCAAGGTACATGTGCAATTTTATCTGATTTGAGAATTATTCTGGTGGATGTGAAATTTGATCTCGCATATAACTTAATGGTTAAAGAGTAATTGACTTTTATGATTTCAATAGATACTCACTTGGCACTAACGGTTTGCAGGAAAGTGGTATGACTCTAATAACGGCAGAAGATTTGGACGATGCTGCTGAGAAAGCAGTTAAAGCTTCAACCAGTTGAGAAAATCAAATATATGAGTCTTCTATCCCTATTCTTCACAAATTCCAGGATTTCCATGAATTTTGGTAAATCAAGCCCATTGAATCTTTGCTGTTGATAAAAAGCAGGAATGAGGAAACATTCAGCTGTCTTTCAAAATTGATGTTTCATGGTTCTGATTATTGTGCTATTTCTTTTGAAAAATATAATATTATGACACCTGAACTAAATTTTTGTGGTTAGTTTTCTCTCTTGCGCCTGCAATTTTTCCCAACCTTGATCTCTGACCAATGCAAAAACTTTGAGCAATTCTTCCGTGATACTTTGGATTATTCTGAGACCACCTTGTGGATTTGAAGTGATGATTCCTCCCTCACAAGTGTTGCCTTCAAGTTCTGATACATGCTCCGGAATGTATCCCCAAGCCATAAGAACAGGATGAAGATGACGGTTTGTGCCAATATTTGATTTTTTCAACCCACTGGAGGAGGTGTCAAGAGCTGGACAGTATCAATCGGAAATTGATAGTAAATCACTATAAAAGTAATTTACGATTAATCAAAAATTTATCGGGAAGGGTGAGACTAATATTTTACATGAATGAAAAAAAAAATCAAAACTCATGTATGAAGATTCTTTAAAAAAATTATTAAAAAACATTCATTTATAATAATTAAACAATTATAAAGTTTAGAGAGATGATCAAAGTTTAAAGAAAAAAATAAGGATGCGACCTCATTGACAACCCATATCTTTCGAGTCCCCACAAAAAGCAGTGGGGACTCAAACTTTCCTCTTTAAGAGGAAGAAGTTCTCCTATATGGGAGTTGATTACTAAGCTGTGTTTTGGCTGATTTAGAATTTGTAAGTCCCGAGCTACGTCTCGGTTGATTTCTGGGCAGCGCTATAATTGTATGTATCTAGAATCACAATTGATAGCATATTGTAATATATGTAGTTTGTAATAATTCAAAAAAAAAAAAAAGGATAAAAAGAGGGAGGTGATGAGTGTTTATAAATCGAGTGATTTTTAAAAATCTAAAATCGATAATTAATTGATTAAAAATCAATGATTTCCAGTCAAATTAGATGGATCCAGTACCACCCGATGATTAATTGCCATTTAAACTGTTGTGATCGAGAGTGACCAGAAGATAGAAATTGTTGCCTCAGCCTTAATTTGCAGCTTTCTTGTGACGTTCTTATTCACTAACCCCCAAGCATTTTTCACTTCTAATACTGCCTTTGTTTTGTTATACAGCAGTATGAATTTCTCAGCTTCGCATCATGTTAGAAGAATCACACGGCACCATTCTCCCCGACAAGCCAAGCCAAGCCACATCAGTACGTTTCTCGTCTCCTATTCTACAACCGTAGTTGTAACTTTTGCTCATACAGTTGCTCTCTTTTGATCCCAATGTCTTTACTTCCGAAAATCATCATGTGCCAGGTCTATATGTCACTCTCACAGCCGGCGGACTCCACAACTGTGTGAAATCCGCCTGCTGTGAGAGATGACATATACACCCGGCACATGATATACCATCTCCTTTACTACTTGCTATTTTTACTGTTTACTTAATAGTTGTTGGTTGTTTTTATTGTTGGCTATTTTTGTTTGTTGGTTGATCATCAACATCTTAACTCATACTTTTAACATTTTAAAATATTAATTGGAAGATTATATTTGCCACTTAATTTAGCCAATGATTTCGGTAATTAAAGTTGAAAGAAATCCCCTAAAAACAAAAAAACAAAACAAAACAAAACAAAAGTTGGAAGGTCAAGCTTCATGTTTATTTAATATTTTCGAATATTGTTTATATTCTTTCTACACCTGTTTTTGTCAGTAGAGATGCACTCCCGCACGAGTTAAACCCGACCCAACATGCGAATCCCTGGCTCTTTATCCAGGAGCAGGAAAGTAATTTCAATCCAGGTTTCGGTCTCGGGTCGAGTTCACTAGTATCCGGCTTGGCACTGGGTGGGTTTTTTGCTACCCCAATCCCCAACTCCACAGTGAAAATCAGGTTAATCTTCAAAAATACAACTCTTACCTCTTCATGGTGAGGTTTAGATCTCTGGAGAATGCCTTTTGCTCCTTCACCAAGGCATTTCAACCCAGGGGAGACACACCCATTTGCTTCTCCAGGAATAACCTAAAGAAGGGAAATAAATGGCCTTTTTGGAGGGCGTATCTTTAGGAATTTTACATTTTTCAGAGCACAAGATAAATTGCCTTCTTTTGCAAAATTACATTTAACTAGAATAAAATTTATACTAAAAGAGGGAGCTAAATGCTGGGTGCACCAATATCATCGTCTACCTTATTCTCTTGGCATCTCTTGAGAACGTGGAGCTGACGTCGCAGGTGCAAAACCTGCCAAAAATCCCATATTCAACATGAGTAATCATGGATGTAGATATCAGAGAATTCATGCGTAGCCAGCTTAAGTAAGAATATAGATGAACTAGCATGTACAACAATTCATCAAAATATAAAAGTGGACGTATTAAATCTGACAGACGCCCAAAATTGCATGAAACAGCAGGTTCAGATGGACAAATTCAGACCCATTTACTTGCCTCTCTTACTACAGACAATGCCAAAAATAATCAACTTATTGAACATCCAACATTTCTTATAACAAAAATGAAAGTTCCTTTCTGTTTGTTCCCACAATGTTTATACTTCTAAAAAAATTAAAAACATTTTGAATGCAGAATACAGGGCGAAATCAATCTCAAGCCTCCTGTAACATACTCGACAATGCAGATTTACAAGTTCCCTCCTCTGTTCTTTTACACAATTATCAAAATACCACCAACAGAATATGCAGAGTCAATATAAAAAGCAAAAAAAACAAAAGATAATATATTTACCTCTTCTTGAAGCAAAGTAGGAAGATTTTCTGTTGAAACAAGGCCATGAATTTCCCGTGAAAGTTTATCATCCTTGATACCTGACCATGTTTCTGTAGGCAATGCCAGTATGAGAATGGTAAAAATATCATTTCCAGCCGGGTACATCCCAATGCAATTACTTGGACCACAGCCGCAGTCTCCGATTTGGGATGAAGGAAGGAGAACATCAACCCCTTGCTCAATGTTACCCTCCACCACTGTCCCAGATACCAAAGTAACGGGCTTATCACCATTTGTTTTCAAGCATTTCATGCAGGTTTCTCGGCAACTAAACCTCTCCGAGGAACCAAACTTTCCAGCCAAAATTTCTGCCCCTTGGCAACACACATTTGCAACGATATCAGGGAGATCATCTTTATGATCTGAAACTGGCATGTTTCTGAAGCACGGATTTACTGAGTATAAAAAAGGCACAACATGTTTAAAAAGGCCAGTTTCCTGCACTTGTTTTAACACCTCTTCCTGCATGACAAAACATTGGGGCTTTAAACCTTTGGAGGAGGTGCATTAAACAGCAGAATTAGTATCTCACTCATCTAGAGAAAAGTATAAAAATGGTGAAGGTGAAGCTCCACAACACCTTGAGCGCAAGCCTTCCTTTCTCCTCTTGGCTTAGACTACGATTACCATCCTCTTGTCTCCGGACTTCTGCAATCCACTTGATGAACTCTCCAAAATTTGACGGGAGTGCTGTGAAAACAACACTAAGAACTTCCTGAAAATCCTTGAAATCCTTTGACTTCAAAAGATTAGGAACATCATCCACTAAATACTTGGCAACACCAACCCAACTCTCATGCTTACAGCTCTGCAAAATGTTCCAAATTAATATCCTTAATCAAGATAATAGTGATATCAAACTTCAGACACAAGTATGTTTTAGCAAACAAGGTGAACATGAGAGAGAACTTCAATCCAGCCATGATGAATCCACTCCACAGTCAGATGGTTCCAAGAAAGCAAGCTTACCAAACTTAGACATCCAAAATAACTCAATTTACTCATTATATTGTGCATCACTGATAATTAAAGATGCTGTGATCTGTACTTTGTAGTAATTACTTCCACCGAGTAATATATCAAGTAAATATTTATGTGATGACATTCTGGGAGCATGAACAGCAACAAAATGAAGGTTTGTCTAAACTAGAACTTCAAGATGATCAGCAGTTGCAGTATAGTCCAGTTGATTCATCAGAAAAAGAAGCAGCATATATTTTACCAACAAATATGCTTAAAACCTCTAAAAGATGCAAATCTGACTAAGTGACCTCCTCTAACAAGTAGTAGCTCTTACGTTTCAAATAACATAAAGACAGCATCAAGACCAAAGAAAGAAAATAAAAGAAAGCATAATAAAAATTTGAGAATTGGAACATAAGATTGTATGAGAAAATTGAAAACTGATCAGGACAGATAAACTAAAAAATTCAAGTATGATACATTCATTGTAAAAGCACAAGTTTGTGAAAATATTCAGTAATCATACCAACGTATAGAGCAATCCGGGCTCTCTGTGAGGCCTGGACACAAGCATGAACCTGAGAAAAATCAAAATTCCGTAGTCAATGGAGAACCAAAGAAAAAAATGCAACCGTAGATAAATAAAGCAGATTTAACCACAAAGAAGACAAACTTATATACAATTTCCAAAACCATGATGACCAAGGAAAAATAGTAGATGAAGTGTCTCTAATGCAGTCCATTGCATGCAGAGTAACAAGTATCTTGCTAGCTTCAAAATATTTGGTGTAAATCCCTAGAATATCAAACTTGACAGCAGATTAACTAGTTAAAAGACAGTCATTCTGGAGGTCTTTACAGGGTAACAATTTGGACTCGTTTGGTTGCTCAACACTACTGGTTTTTTATGTAAATCATTCTTCTTCAAAAATCCTCCATTGCTTCTATCTTTCAAGGTTTATGATAACTTTAAGAATTTACTGATAAGCAAGTACAGAAATTCAAGTCCAGTTGACCATTATGTTGAATCTACATGATAGAAAATCCCATCAACAGTAGGTAGATCATCGCATTAACTTTCACAAAACAATGATACTTTCTGCCACCTAACTTGATATTTGTGCCACCAAAGGCATGCCCCTCACTGATTTAATGAAAAGACACCTTTCTAGATATTTCCAATTGCTCATCATTTGCCAGGTGCATGTTTCCAAAGAAACAAAATTTTCACTTTTTGCAAGTATTGAATGAAAAGGAACTTTGCCATTCATCCTAAAGGCAAGCATTCTCTCCAGAACAAAGACATGTCTATAGGTATCAAAAGGAATGCTGTAAAAATTTGCGTAATTTAAAAAAATGCAGGTCAGCAACTAATTACCAATCCTGACCATCAATTTAAATGTTATTTATCATGAACTAAACAATAGCAAACCAAGTTTTGAGAGGTTTCTTCAGGAGAAGACACCTCCAAGATCAATAGACTGCTTCCAGCATTCATATCAAGTAACATATCATTGCCAGCAGGGATAATGTAATAGGATAATGAGTATAGGAAGCATACAAGCACATACCCCCTACGTTGTCCAGTTGCTTTATCAACACTATCCATGGCTTCCCAAAGTAGCGCAAGTGGAACCCAGTGTGGAGGATACTTAAAACGTGCAACATCTAAAATTAGTGCCATGTCCCTTCCAACATGATAGCCGCCAATAGGTGAAAAATGGCCTGTTCCAGTCTGCACAGAATAACCCCCACAATACAAAACAAAAATTAATAAAAAGACCAAAATGGATGATGACACCTATCAATTCTTTAGCACATCTAGGCTGGCTGCACTGCAACAGCAAAAAATTTAAGCAACAGTCTTTTAATGCAGAACATTGAAGAACTCTTACTTATAGTGATAGATCATTAGTCATAATGGACAATCAAGACACTTAATGGAGGTAATCTAGAAGATGACTAATTCTTATTATGTCCTTCCATTTGTGTATAATAGGATACTTTCCAAACAATAGAATAGTAAAACATAAAAGCTCCCTCTAAACCTTTCAACTGCATCAAATCTTTCAATAACAGATCGGTTGCATAAACCTTTTAAGACCAACTACAATGCTATAAGAATTCACAAACATCAAATATTTATAAAATGCAACAAGGACTGTCATCGGACAAAATTAATGGCACCATGATTTCCCGAATCATAAGGTGGATACAAATACAGTCAAGTGGATACTCCTTTTAGAGTAGGGTATTCAAATAATTCCTGGTGTATCAAAATGTTCACATGGTTAAAAACTGAAATCGTAAAGGTCTTTTGAAAATCAAAGACAAAAATATGTTTTGCAATGCATCATCAAGCTTTATGTCTCTTTCACATGATCAAATGGTTACATTAAAGTCTGGATTCTAAGCAAGCCCACCCTTTACATATCCTCCCACTTGAATGAACAATGATAAAACATTCCATGGAAGGCTATACGAACCAACCAACTAGTGAAAAACGTATTAATCCTAAAATATATATCAAGGAAAAACCAACCGATTTAAAGTATTTAATTACCTGTTTAAAAGTCCCTCTATGATACGATGAGATCACATGACAATCTTCAGAAGCAGAGCATCTCATTATATACTTCCGGAAATCATCAATGGTGCTTTGATTTGTTCGGAAAGCTTCTACCTTTGCGCCCGCACAGTGAGCCAAACATACAAGCTTACCAAATGAGATGCCTTTCTCTTTAACCTTTTCCAAAGGTTCGCAACAGTCAAGCATAGACTCATCAAACCACCTCCATGGTCCTACAAGGAGCATTGATGATTATTTAATTTCCTTCTATGGAGCTACATCCTCAAAGAATAACCAAAATGATGTAGAAACTATGAAACGTCGTTAACTTCCACACAAACAAAGGCCAGTGAGACTAAAAAAACATAATGATATAATAGGTGCAAAAATGATTTACTGGAAGTGCTCCCAGTGCCTTCTTACATCCATAAGCCTCAGCAAAGCAGTCTGCTCCAACAAGTGATATAATATATCCACCCACATTGCAGAAAAAATTGATGAAAACAAGGATGGATACTACAATCGATTAATGTAAGAGGAAAGTTAACCTGGCAATCATGGAGAAACCATGATTCATTGAAAATTTTGCTGCTTTTTCCCCCTGCATTTTTAACCATTAAGAGAATAATATACTTTTAAACCACCGAAGAAAGACCAAATAACAAGTGAAAACATGCACTTGGCCGCCTGCCAGCAACTGCACTTTAACAGAATTCCGAAGGCCAAGGTACATGTGCCACGGAAAAGATAAACAAGGCAGTGGATCATAAAGGAAAACAGATAGAACAGATATGTAAGTTCAACCTTAGGAGTTCGAAAAAAAGTTAAAAGATTACCCTTCCATTTTTTCCCAGGGTCAATAGCAAGGGCATTCAAGACCATGGAAAGGCTTGCCAATCCACAATATGCAGGCTCTGATTGTGTCTGAAAGTAAGAAATCAGCCTATAGAAACCTTCCATAGTTCCCCCTTGAATCGCCTCAAGGAAAAGTTGCTGCCATTCCAAAACATAAATGCAGTATATCAGAGCTTAAAAATAGCTTTAAAAATCACCCAAAAAGAAAATCACAATTTTACAAATTATAATCTCCTTAACATCGAATGAATTAGTTAGGCTTAACTATAGTTGAATGGCTATAAATAAAACCACATCATAGTAAATTTAGACACTCTAGTATTCCTCCATATATACGGTGATACATTTTACTCAATGAAGCCATTTACCGTTTTCACTACAATAGAATTAGAACCAAAACAATAAATTTTATATTAATTATAGATGAATGGTAAAAGTAAAATCAAATAAAACCCTAAAAATACAATTAAAAGACCTAGTGAGTGTAAGCGAATACCTTTCCTTCAGAAGAAGCGAAATCAATAGCAGGAGGAGAAGGAAGGATCCGTCGGTACAAACCAACCATCGCCATTTTCTTTGAAATTTCACTGTGAAATGCTAAAAGTAAAATGTAGGTTTCGCGGAAATTAAACAAAACCAGAGCAGAGAAAGATTTATTTCTCTAGCCTTGGGCTTTTAGAATTAAAAACTTTTTAATAAAACGACATCACATCACAATAATCAAATAATAACGTACGAGGTTAACGCACCGCGCGTAATTTTAATTAACGGTTTCAATTGTCGTTGATATGAATTTAATTACGAAGCCCTGAGTTGAAGAGGGGGTAAACTCGTCAATTTTCGAATTGCATTAACTTGTGTTTTATGCTATTTAATTTAATTCTCAACTTGGTGAGTGATTTGACCGGCTGATTTTAGTCGATTTAAATTGATATTAATATATGACTGATTTTGACTTCGAAAAATGCTTGATTTCATTTTTTAATCTATTTATAAATTTTTTAATATTTTTTTTTGAGTTTTTAGTTGATGATTTTATTTAGAAAAAGTTAATGATTCTATTAAAAATGATGAAAAAATAAAAATATATTTTGATTTGAACTAATTATTATTGGGATAATAAACCTATTAGATTGTTTAACGTTTTTTCAACTATCGATGAATAATTTTTTAATAATTTTTGGAAAACTTTGAGAGATTATTTAGATTTTTTTTTAATTATCAATTATATAAAATATTAACTTTACCCGGATGGATTAATCACTTATCATCTCCGATTAATCGTTCATACTGATTTTTGATTAAAATGTCTTTATCTTGTGTTTATTAAAGTTAGTATCAATAGATTTTTAGATATAATATTAGAAGAGATTTTCAAATGCGCTCATTGCTAATCTGTAGATTATTGGTGCCAATCTTGACAGATTTTTAACTTTGACATTGGAAAAAAAAAATTACTCTCTCTTTTACGATAAATAGAAAGATCATTTTTGTTAAAATATAACTTACATGCACTACTTGTTAGGAGGAATACAGCTAACAATATTGTGTGTTGTTTCCTGCAAATTTTTTTTTTTTTAAAATCGTTAGAAATCCAACCACCAAATCACGTTTAAGCGGAGCAGGTAAAATCCTCGATCCAGGATCTCAAGATGAGATCCTGAACCCTACACCACCAAACCACGTCCCTTGAGGTTGTTTCCTGCAATCTTGTAACATATACGAGAAGAATTTTTTTCTAGAAAAAGTTAGAGAAAAATTGAAGTTGAAAAGGAACCCTGATTTGTGTGTTGTTGAAAAATTCAGCAATGGCAACATTGGCACGAATGTAAGTCACATTCTGGGACAATTAATTGAAGCTGTGTAAAGAACAAGATAATCCCAATGCTGCTCTGTTCATTGCTGCAGCAGCTGCTGCTGATGCTTCTCTTTCAGGGCTGCTGGTTTCTTTTAGAACGAATTTCGGAATTGAACACGATATAAAAGATCTTTTAGAAGCATATAATCCTCTGAGAAGACAATTGGGGTGCCCAATAAGTTCCTTTGTAACACAATCAATCAATTCGCTTTATTTTCAATTAGGCTTTGCTCTATCCTCTCTTTTAGGGGTTATTATTTTCTTAATAGCTATCACATGTACTCTTTGCCTGTTTATGCATTCATAGCACCAGATTTTACTACTATAGTTGTTCTCATTATTCTGCATACCTTGGCCTGTGAATGAGGCAAAACATTAATCATCAGACAAAAATACAATTACATTTTACAGAAAATAACAGCTGAACTGAAATTGGAATTGAAGTGGATGCTTATCACATGAACAAAAATGCCCCCACAAGTAAATGAGTAATATGTACCTTGGATTGATCATACAAGTCTCAACTAAGCAAAAGATTCTAGCTACCAATGTAACAGTTAAAAATGTACCAAATTTTGTGTATGTTCCTTCTCTTGACCTCCCACAGAAGGATTTACAGCAGAAGTTTGAGAACCCTCCTGGTTATTGTCATTGATTTTGGAAACCGATTTGCATTCAGAAGCTGCATCAGATTTTGATGAATGTGCTCTCCTTGATGTTCTAGATGATCTTGAGGGTCCATCCGCGTAGTCCTTGGATTTCTTGTGTATGTCACTCCCTTCGCTTGCATTTCTGGATTTGGTAGGTTCAGATAAGTCTTTGCTGGAGTTTTTTGGCTTTCTTGATCTACCTTTTTCTGGTCTTTCCTCAGCTGCATGGCGTCTTGTTGATTTTGGCAATTCTGGGTCTCTTCCACTTGTCCTGCTGCTTGAATCTACACAGTTTTTTTTACAAAACAATCAACACAGATATGGTTCAAACTCAACTCATGTATAATAACATACATACATATATATATAGCATTAGGGATAAAAATTTGATGATCAATTTTAACACAAACAAATTACAGTTTGTTATCTTTAATTATTGGATGGATCTTGGATATCCAGTATTGATATTTGTAACTATCTAATATTCATTGTGATATTTAATTTCATCTATTGTCTATTAAATTGCGGATATAAATTTTCCTTAGAACATATATTAACACATAAACGAATATCTAAAATATTCAACCAAATTATTGCAATCCCTATATTGCATTAAGGTGCCATGATATTTTTTTGAAGGCAAATTTTAAGAAACCAAACATCATACTTTCAGATTTGATTGAATCATCATCCTTTATATCTCCCCCAAGCTCTGATGCTTTAAACTCATTCATCTGAACAAGTTATTACAACATGGTCACTGTGAGACTTGTGATCAAACACAAATGTTTCATCATATTGACATTAAATAAAAAAAATAAATATAAAATATACCCAGTTTGGGGAATTTACAGAAGGACCATCCAATCCTATGTGGCCTACATGCTTTACATCTGTGGGCAAACCAATCTGCATTTCAGGCTCTTTTTCATTTTCTGCAACAAGAATGAAAATTAATCTCTCAGCAATCTCAAGGGGGAAAAACTCATAATTTAAATCACTTGTAATACTAATTTTAAAAAAAGAATATACCAAATATATTAGAAATGTATCTTAAGCCTTTTAGAAGGCCCTTCATCTTATTGCTTGTCATTTTTTATGTACTGTCAAATGTATTTGCCTTTCTGAAACAAAGAAAACAGAAACAAAAAATTCAAATTTTATGGCATTGAAAACCTTATATATTGCAGTTAGGGGTGGCCTTGAGGATAGTTTACGCAGACGGTCGGTTGGACCTTAAATCTAAGAAAAATTAATAATTATTATCATAAAAAAAAAAAAAAAAAATCTCTCTTTTATCTGTACATATGAGACACATACTTTAAAAACTCGTATAGAACCCTCAAAATTCAAAGACGTCCATGATGACACCTCCATCGTACCCAAACCTAAAATTTAATTAATCCTCTAAGACATGAACCCGTGACCTCTTGCTTCTAAGCAAGAGTAAAGCCAATTAGGTTATTCTTGGAGATGAAATTGTTATATTAAACTCAAGGTGGATTTGAAAAATATTGCACCTTGGAAAGAAAAGATTTGCTGCCATACAAGCCAATATTTCAGAAACTCATGCAAACCTATGGGAAGAAAAATGAATTAAATTACACTTCTGAAGAATTTGTGATCTCTCTTCATGGAGATTGATCGATGAACTGGAAATAGAATTAAAAAAACAAAAAAAAATTGGCTGTTTTTGACAAATGTGTCATGTGGGTGGGGGTGATGAGAGAAAAAAAGGGATGAAGTAGCCAGGCAGAAGGTGTTTAAAATGCAAATCTTTCGTTAATTCAACGGCCAAGAAACCAAATGCTCTTTGGGAATTTTTAGGAATTTGAAATGAGGAGTGATAAATTCTATTGGATATGCTATATTTAGGGACGTTTTAACAAGTATTTGAAATTTATTTGTCTGTATATAATAGTGATAATTATTATTATTTTTTTTTTGAATTATTACAAACTACATATATTACAATATGCTATCAACTGGGATTCTAGATACATATAATTATAGCACTGCCCAGAAATCAACCGACCCATATAGGAGAACTTCTTCCTCCTAAAGAGGAAGGTTTGAGTCCCCACTGCTTTTGTGGGGACTCGAACCCATGTCTCTCACTTGGTGAGAGACATGAGTTACCAATGAGGCCACTACCTCATTGGCATAGTGATAATTATTAAGCGTGTTGAAATAATAATAATAAAATTAAATAAATAATAATTATATTGAGCGTGATATGCTTATATTGACTTCAAGTTATAAAGTACATAACAATAACAATAAATTTTTCAAAAATGGACAACGAAGTAAATGATAGATGGGACCTGAAAATTGTTCTACTGAACTTGAAAATGATGATTTTGATACTCAAGATGAGAATTTGATTATTTGGCCATAAGATAATTTCAACCCCACTTTCTGTATTTTACCGAATGTGATTGTTGTATCTCAGGATAAGATGATCTCTTCTTCTGTAAGTGATACTCTAATACATAAGGAATATGAACATTCAATGGTAAAAAAATCTCTCTTTCTTTCAATTAATGTAGAAGAATAATATCATTTTCTCTTGATAAATCTTTATGTAAATATATAAATAATGTTGTGTATATTCATTTTTTTTCTTTTATGTACAAAAATTCTATTAATAGACATGAAAAGATAAGGTGTCTATGAAAAGTCATGTCTTTAATATAAGGGTGCATTTTTTGATTAAAAAAATCAAAATTTTATAACATTTGATCAAAACTTTTATTCATTATTTTTGAATTTGAATATTTAAATCGATTATTATACCTTTAACTAAAATGACATCACTAAATAATGTATCTATTCACTTATGGAGGTACATTTTATACTAGGCACATTTTACTTTCAATTTTTGAGTTCTAAACCTGATGAGTTTAGTTAACTGAACATTAGAATCTCAAAAACATGCTTACTAGGATGAAAGCAAAGATGAAATATGAATTTTTTTTTAACATAACTCACAACAAATAATTTACATTGTTGCTGGGATGATATAATAATGAGAAAATAAGCAAAATTCTATGATGTTTGATTAAACTAAAAAAAATCTCCTCATATTTTAAAATAAGCGAACCCCTTTTATGCTTTAAAATCTCAAATTTTAGTATTAAAAATCCCAAATCTTGGTCAGGATTTGAGATGATTTTTCACCCCGATTTGATCGGGATTCGAGATATTTCTTCATCTCGAATCACAATCAGGACGAAACATGATGAGACCGATTTAGGAAGAGATATCTTGATTGTCATTCTACATCATGTTTTATAATAAGGATCAAATATTTTAAAACAAACTTAATATATGGGGTTTCACGTAATTTTAAGACATTAGGAGTTTTCGCTTAATTTCACCAAATAGTAAGGGGATTTTGCTTTTTTACTTTATTATAAAAGCAAAAATATAACCTGAATTTTTAACATAATGGATAAAGATTTGCTTATTTAATATATATTCCGGTTAAATTTAGCCAAAGTCCAAATACCCATAGTGACAAATTAGTAAGAGAAATTTGAGGTTGGTGTCAAGATATTACATTTAATGCTAATTGCTTTTGTACATATTTGTCAAGATATTATATTGAATATAATATTGACTCTCTACATATTTGTTATGATTTCATATGAAAAATTCTCATTATATTCACTTTTGTAATGCTTATATAAATGCAACATCTACATTACTCCAAGTTAAGAAAATTAATATAATATTTTTTATTCTTTACCAACACCTCAACAACTATCATTATTTCCAAACAACAAACCTCATCCTCATCCTTATTCCCAAACACCCAAAATCCTAGCCACCATCACTACCCGGTCCTGCCATCACACCACAGCCACTCTAGCTTCCATTCAACTTCCCACCGCTCCATGTTGTCATATTTTATATCGTACCGCAAGTGTACGGTGTTTAGTTCTAGTATAAATGAGTTTAGAGTGTCGAACCCACAAGGATTGCGTTAACTCGCATTAAATACTACAATTGATAATCATAACTTTATTTAGAAAACAAATAATAAAGATTTAAGTAAATAAATATAAAAATAATTATATAGGAGAGACTAATACGATAGAGATTCTAGATCCTGATTTCACCTAGTTGTTGCCTATGTATTTGTCATGCCAATTAATCATTGTTCAGTTATATTGTTTATAAGTCAAGACTCCGAAAATATCCACTCTCTCTCTCGAGTATCAATGAAAATATCATCAACTATAGACTTCGATATCTTTATAAAAATCTAGTAGTTAACAACTCGTTACGCTTTGTGATTCTATGTTAATGACTTCAAATGAACTTATATATTCTCTCAAACTCTATAAAACTCCTAAGTTATATTCTCTAGATCTATTCAAAATCCCATCTCTCGAGTGATATATTCTAAACATATATCATCATATTTGTGGCCAGCAAACACAAAGCATTAAACTCAAAAGAATACAAATAAACTTAATAAAACTTCATAACAAAATTAACAATTAAAACAAAGGTTCAAGCATCAGTTACATCATTCTCCAAAATTAAGGAGTTTAGTTCATGACAATAGATAAAAACAATGGAACAAGGTCATGAATCTAATGTAAATCATTAGAGTTCTAAGAAAGAAACAAGAAGATAAACCCGAATTGAATTTCTTCCTCTTCGGACGTCACCACCTTCGTCTCCTCTTGTCGCTCTTCAATCCTCCTAATTGGATCTCTAAAAATATGTATTTTGGTGTTTTGTGCTGTGTATTAGCCTCCCATCTTGAGTTTGGACGAACTAATCTATTTATAATAGAGCCTTGGGGTAATTGGGCATGTAAAAACCCTAAAAATCATGTTTTTGGTGTGCATTGGGCGCCACGGTGCCAAACTCATGGCTTTTTGTATGAGGGTCAACAGCGAAGTCGCATCGCGATGCGCAATAAGGGCGCGTCGCGACGCGTGGCAGGTTAACTGGTTGTTTGATTTCTGTTTTCTGCTCTTCCCATGTGCTTCCGATGCGTCCGTATGGTCCCAAAACACGTATAAATGCCCCAAGATCCATATAATGATGCTTTCTACAAATAAAACATAAAAGAATTACAAAATACATTAAATGATACAGAATCTAACAAAATAGTAAGCTAAGAATGCATGAATAAGTGGGTATAAACCACACTTATCAAACACCCCCAAACTTAAGGTTTTGCTAGTCCCGAGCAAAAGACAAAATTAAATAAATAAATCAAACAATAAGTAACAAAATTAACTAAGCCACTTTCGTAGGGATCACGATTACATTTAGCGTATGCAACAAGCCTTTAAACCCCTAGACGGTCCTAGTGGACGAGTTATAGTCTCGTGAGGGCTTACATCGACGATACCCACAAACGTCATTCACACACAATCATGCAAAAATTTGAAAATAATCCTGATAGTTATGCATATTGTTGTCCTCAAAGAATGCTTATCAATGAAATCAGAGAACCTTCAAAGTACTCAACTGCGACTCAAATCCAAGTTCTTGAATAAATTATCTAAGCCAGACTCACAGTGTGTGTGTGTACATGTTCATTTATAGCTCGACTCATAAATAAGCTAACTCGATGATTTCATCTCAAAAATTGAGATCCGATGGGTCAAACCAACCTAGATATCTCAAATTTATTCTGCATTTGCCTTTCTTTGCTCTGTATGGTATGCTTTTATTTTCTTCTTTTTCTGCTCATCATTTTTTTAAACACACATACCCTTTAAGGAAGCATTTCTCCTTATGGTGGTCCTATACTCGCCCATAGGTAGCTTCACGTTTATCAGTTATAAGTGGTTTCTTTTTTTCTTTTTCTAATCATACCATAAATCATAATACTTGCATATTGAGATAG
>SKCR01044818.1:0-136921 GCA_019454045.1 Zanthoxylum bungeanum | reverse complement strand
ATGTTCGATATATGTTTCGTACGGGGCAGACACATTTCCAGCCCCAGGCCTAACATGTGATCGTCCGATACTGGATCGATGTACGCGATACTACGGTATACTACGCTTGATAAAGATTAAATATTCCAGTAAGAATATTTCTGGAGAATTGGGTAGGCATGGCGCTTTGCTAGAAGCCAACCTTGTCTTGTAAATCGGTAAAACGTAGTACGAGGTACATACGTGTTTGGATTATCCAACGACCGTATTTACTGCCAACATATCCGGAGATCTCTTGGGTCGCTTCCTGAAGATTCACCTATGATGTTTGATTCGAACTTTATTAATCTTGGATTAATTACGGAGAAACTTTATCTTGGATAAAATGCCTTATTAGGAGAGAGAGAGAGATCGATTAATTTGGAATTAATCGATAAAATAATATATTCGATATATTAAACGAAATTAGATTTCGACGCGGAATTAAAATCGAATTTTAATTCGGGCAAACGAATTAATTTAGAATTAATTCGTTAGCGATCTGAATAGTAATTTCGCTAGGCGTAATTATTTAATTCTCGTCGCGACGGAATTGCGTTAATTCGGAATTAGCGAAATCGAGCCCGAAAGTGTTTGCGGACACATTCGTATTTTGAAACGGGTGGGATCCGCAAATCACATCGCGATATCTCATTACTTGACACGAATAGATGATGGATGTATCTAGTCACCTTTATGGGATGATACATTGTCTATATTCTCAATGTAAGATAATGATGCCATTTAATGAATTTTTTGGAGGGAAAAAGCTTTACACGTTTTTTGAAGAGTTTTTTTTATCTAAAAAATCATTTTGGTATATCATGCATCATTATTGCTTTTCTTTTCTTGACTCACGGTTTTTGAAACAAAAGAGAACAAGAAAATTGAAAAGTCTCTCACTCTCCTCTCCTTCTTCTTCACGCACGCCGTGAGCTTCATCAAAAAGGCAAAATCATTTTTCATTTTTCTCTCCATTTTTGCTAGCACATTTAAGGATCAAAAGAGGTGATAGGGAAACAACCTTGGAGCTTGGAACACTTGAAGACTTGAAGCTTCTCTCCATCTTCTTGCTTGGCCGAAACTTCCACCTTGAAGACTCAAGGATCCTCTTCATCATTTTCGTCACAAAGCTTAGTAAGTATGATTCCGCCATGCTTCAAGCTTTGCATGTATGATATTTGTATTTCTATGGCTTAATATTTCTTTGGGACTAATTATAGAAACCAACATAGAGATCCTGTGGCATGTCTAGGAAACTTACAATGGTATCAGAGCGATCTAAGTGTGATTTGAAAATCTAGGGTTTATGGACTTTAATTTGGGTTTTTTGGCTTGGAGCTTGATTTTCCTAAATTGATGATTGGGTTATGTTTATATGATGTTCAATTGGATTTGTGCATCTTTGATTTTGTGAAAAATTGATAGGATTAATTTTCCCCAAAATATACCATTGGCCGAATGTATGCCCTAGGTGATTCATGGTGATTTTTGAATTAGACTATTGGATATGTTGATTCACATGAAATTGAATATTAATTGTTGATTTAATTAGATTGAAATCAAAATTGGATGTTAATTTCATGTATTGTCGTGAGATGTGAAGCATGTTATAGAATTGATTTTGCCCCAATCTTTTATTGGACATGAATGTGGGAATTAGGCATGATTAATTAGATTAAATTAATGTTTTGGAAACATTAGGTTAATTAATTAATTATGGTGATTGCACTTTAATTGAATTAATATATAATTTGGAATGTTGTATTAATTTAATTGTTGTATTTGGGCTAATGGATTTGGTTGGGCCAAATTTTAGTCTTAGATTATATTTGGACCTAAACCATTTGCATAAAGTCCAAAAGATGAGTATTGGGCCTTTAATAATTTAATTGGGCCTAATGGGCCTAAATTGATTATATGGCATAGGGTGATTCCTAATGGGCCTAGGCATTATGGGTTAGATCCATTTTGGCGGAAGCCTAAGCCTAAAGAATTAATTAAAAGCCCATTGGACTTTAATTAAATAGTATTGGATACTAATTGGGCCTTTGAGACCCATTAAGATTGGATTTGGAATCCAAGTCTTTAAGGCACATAAATAAGTGTAATTATTTAATTTGGAATTAAATATGAATTAGTATTGGATACAATTTAAATTGGATTTAAAATTATAGTTCGATATAATTCAAGAATACTTACTTTGAGTATTTATTCTTAAACGAGTTTGACTCGCGCAAATCAAATCGTTGTATGAACATTGGATGGTCATTAATCAAAGATTAATTAATTGGATTAGATTGATTGAATAACATGTTTTGTGTGAATACTTGGATGTATGTATGAATAATTTATATCAGATGGATATTAGATGGGTGAGGGAAATTTTGGAAATTGTTGTAATAAATTTAGAATTTATTAAATTGGACATGCGTGTCCAGCCTATTACCTCTTTTCTCATTGTATTTCTCTTCTCACCAATTCCCCTCAATGTAAATGAGGTTTCTTTAGAAGTATTATGTAATTGGGTAGAAGTAAGAATAGTGCTAGCGGGAGAGAGGAAAATGAGAGATTTGTTCTAGGAATAAATTGTATTATATATCCATCCGCATATCATTATTACTTTATCGCGCCTTATTATGATTTTAGAATGCATGCTTAAAGGTGTGTGATGAGACATAACCAAAGATAATAAATTGGTTGCCAATTTAAGCGAAAAACCCTCAACAAATATTAAGCGTTTTCCTTCCATTGAGTGATTCATTCTCAAGATCCAAGATTGGCATCGGTTTGTTGGCCAAAGTCAAGACCTTTGTCCATCGCGGATGTGTTTGAATCATGAAAGCTTTGTTCCATATCGCATGTCTTGTCCAAGTTGTGATTTGTTGGCCAAATTCAAGATCACTTCTTGTCCATCGACATCGATTACGAAGCTTTCCAAAGTCAATGGGTCCCGCTTAATTGGAATTATTAAAATCATGGTGCCAAAGCCAAGGCTTAGTTGATTCAGAGGAAAAGGTTAGGAAAATATATTGGATATATTGGCATATATATTATATATATGTTTCGAACTTGGAGGTCCACCTATTGGATCTAGGAATTGGATGAGATCCAATTGATCTTAGAGATCTACCTATTGGTTTCTATAATTAGTCCCAAAGAAAGTATAAGCAATGAAACACACAAATATACATGCAAAGCTTGAAGCATGGCGGAATCATACTTACAAAGCTTGTGACGAAATTGATGAAGAAAAATCCTTGAGTCTTCAAGGTGGAGGTTTCGGCCAAGATGAAAGAGGGAGAGAAGCTTCAAGTCTTCAAGTGTTCCAAGCTCCAAGGTTGTTTCCCTATCACCTCTTTTGATCCTTCAATGTGCTAGCAAAATGGAGAAATGAAAAACAATTTTTCTGCCTTTTTTTTTTGGAGCTCACGGCGTGAGCAAGGAGAAGAAGAGGAAGTGTGTGCCTTTTCAATTTTCTTTTCTCTTTTATTTTGTTTCAAAAACCGTGAGAAAGGAAAAAGAAAGCAATGATGATATCTCATTTACCAAAATGAATTTTGATTAAAAAACCCTTCAAAAACCGTGAAAGATTTTTCCCTCCAAAAAATTCATTAAATGGCATCACTTACTTGCATTGAGAATAGAGACAATGTATCATCCCAAAAATGTGTCTAGATACATCTATCAACTAGTCGTGTCAAGTAATGAGACTTCGCGATGTGATTCACGGGTCCCACTCGTTTCAAAATACGAATGTGTCCGCAAACACTTTCGGGCTCAGTTTCGCTAATTCCGAATTAACGAATTTCCGTTGCGACGCGAATTAAATAATTACGCCTAGCGAAATTACAATTCACATCGCTAACGAATTAATTCTAAATTAATTCGTTTGCCCGAATTAAAATCCGATTTTAATTCCGCGTCGAAATCTAATTTCGTTTAATATATCGAATATATTATTTTATCGATTAATTCCAAATTAATCGTTCTCTCTCCTAATAAGGCATTTTATCCAATAAAGTTTCTCCGCAATTAATCCAAGATTAATAAAGTTCGAATCAAACATCATAGGTGAATCTTCAGGAAACGACCCAAGAGATCTCCGGATATGTTGGCAGTAAATACGGTCGTCGGATAATCCGAACACGTACGTACCTCGTACTACGTTTTTACCGATTTACAAGACAAGGTTGGCTTCTAGCAAAGCGCCATGCCTACCCAATTCTCCAGAAATATTCTTATTGGAATATTAGATCTTTATCAAGCGTAGTATACCGCAGTATCGCGTACATCGATCCAGTATCGGACGATCACATGTTAGCCCTGGGGCTGGAAATGTGTATGCCCCGTACGAAACATATATCGGACATCAAACAACTTGTCTCTTTAAATCGGACAATCCTAACCTGGTCATATTGTCCCGACGGTTGCAACCTTTTATAGAGAACTAGTTATGTATCCTGCGTGATCATCATCTCCATATGTCTGAAGTGATACTTCCATCTTGACATCACATCCAGTACACTACGATTCTCGATAAACCCAGAAGAGGCGTACACAGAACCGGTTAAAGCCCCAAACCACCAGAACCAAAGTTTACCAATTGTCGCAAGTACTAGCGATGCAAGTCTCAGGTTAAGACCATATACACCTACCCTGATGCGGCCTCCCATAGACACACAGACATACTACCAATGGGATTCCGCGGGGTCTGTCCAGAGCGAAGCTGTTTTCCGTACCATCGGTAAAACACAACCTCCTATCGCACTTGCATAAGTATCCAATACTTAAATATATGAGAACTATGCCGTTGTGCCATCACAACTCGCACAAGTGCAATACTAGTCTATTCCGCATTATCGATGTCCGATCTCGATAATACTCCGACTAGGGATATTTAATGATTAAACCCTTTTATATTGATACTGTCTCATATCATCTCAATACGGAACTAATCATATGGACTTTTTGCCATTAATATATTAAAGTAAATAATTTTACAAAACGGCAAAAGGCAATTTCATGATCACATAGTTAATTTCGTACAATAATACAATATCATTTACAAAACAGTGACGCTATGGGTCATAATGTCTAACAATCTCCCACTTGGCCTATAGCCAGTCACTCAAGCATCTAATACCTGAACTATGTATATGTCGTTCAAACACTTGTTGAAGAACAGCCTTCGTCAGCGGATCTGCAATGTTGTCATCTGATGCGACCTTCTCGACCTTTACATCGCCACGATGTATAATCTCCCGAATCAGATGGTAACGCCGAAGAACATGCTTGGATCGTTGATGAGACCTTGGTTCCTTAGCTTGTGCTATAGCCCCGTTATTGTCACAATACAATGGCACGGGCTCAGCTGCTAACGGAACTACTCCTAATCCGATTAGGAATTTTCGAATCCAAACTGCCTCATTTGCTGCTTCCGACGCAGCAATATACTCCGCTTCTATTGTTGAATCGACAACAGTATCTTGCTTGGAAGATTTCCAGCTCACTGCGTGACATCATCTCCACTATAACTGAAGTGATACTTCAGTCTCGACATCACACCCAATACACTACGACTCTCTGATAAACCCAGAAGCGGTGTACGCAGAGCCCGTTAAAGCCCTGTACCACCAAGACCAAAGTCTACCGATTATCGCAAGTATTAGCGATGCAAGTCTCAGGTTAAGACTATACACACCTACCTTGATTTCGGCCTCCCATAGACACATAGTAATAATACCAATGGGATTCCGAGGGGTCTATCCAGAGCGAAGCTGTTTCCCGTAACATCGGTGTAACACGACCTCCTATCGCACTTGCATAAGTATCCAATACTTAAATATATAAGAACTATACCGGTGTGCCCTCACAACGCGCACAAGTGCAATACTAGCCTATTCCGCATTATCGATGTCCTGTCTCGATAATACTCCGGCTAGGGATATTTAATGATTTATCCTTCGTGGACTGATACTGTCTCATATCATCTCAATCCAGGAACTAATCATATGGACCTCTCTTCATTTATACATATATGGTGATCTAATCACAAATGATGAGAGTGCAATTTCCTTGTCACATAGTTAATTTGTACAACAACACCGTGATCTGTACAAATAGTGACGCTATGGGTCATATTATCCAACAATCTCCCACTTGGCACATAGCCAGTCACTCGAGTGTCTAACACCCGAACTATGTACGGTTCGCTCAAATTGCTGAGGAAAGGGTTTCGTCAGCGGATTTGCGTAATTATCTTTGACTCGATTTATACGATCATCACATCGCCACGATGTATGATCCGAACGAATCAGATAAATATAGAAGTATATATCTGGATCGTCGATGAGACCATTAATTCTTTAGCCTATGCTGATGCCTAGCTCAGCTGCTAACAGAACTATATCTAATCTAATTAGATTTATTATCGATCCAAATGGCTTCTATTGCTGCTTCAGCTGCAGCAATAATCCGCATTTGTTGTTAATTCGGTAACAGTTATCTTGCTCGGAATATTTCCAGCTTACTGTCCCGTTATTCAAACTTTATAGTACCGTAGTATTTACCGGTTTGGAAACTTGCAGCAGTGATCCTAGTCACTTCAAGTTCTCCTTCTCCATAGTTTAAGACAGCATCTTTATTTCTCTAAGATACTAATAGATGTCCTTAACTTCAATCCAATGACTATCACTTGGATTGTCCTGATTGTGACTCCATATGCTCAAAGCGTATGAGACACCATATCTAGTACATTTTAAATGTACAATTTCCCAGAGAGTGTAACAACTCCAAATCTATCCCAGTAGATATTTATTCCTTGAATAAAGGTTGTTACTCCCCAGAATTCTACGGAGAATTTCTTATGAAAGCCAAGCTTTCACCAATGCTTTATGGGAATTTTCTTCCAAGAAATGACATATTATCATTATTTTACATGACATTCATGTCAGTGCACTCCCACTAACCTCCTTATATACACAAGAATCATTTCGTTTTGAATTAAATCATACTCCATTATGATTACATCAAAACGACAATTCCTAGAACCTATGCTTGCTTCAATCCAAACATGGATCGAATAACCTGCAAACCTTGTTTGCTTGTTATGTTACGATAAAACCGACAGGATGTTATTTTCCGTTGAAGAGCTGTCATATTTCATAAGTGAAATACATAGCTTTAGCAAGCATTATCCAAATGGATTTACAATGGCAACATGTAAAAGGTTTCTCGGAATCAACACGATGTTGATAACTCTACCTTTTCTTTACAAGCCTAGCTTAGTACGTTGGTATGTTGCCTTCCATGTATGTCTTCCTTGAAGACTTATAAAGTACCAATAGGCACAATGCCTTATGGTACATCAACTAGTATCCAAACTTGTTGATATACATGGAATCCATTTGGACTCATGACACTTTGTCATAATAGGGAGTCGATACCTTGTATCACTACCTTATACGTAATCAGTTGGTATACCTTAAAAGATTAACATCTTTATGAGGTGAGATCAGAAACCCATACCCCAGGTTGTTTTCTGACTCTCTCTGATCTACGCGGTTCTTGTGTACTCGAAGATTAATGGTATAGATTCATCATAGATGAACTATTTGTGTTCCATTAAGGACTTCGTGCCTTAAACAGTATTACTCCGATTTTCATCGAGTATCACTATCCTCCCACTGACCACTGCATATCGGTATTCCTCTCAGGAAAAACCGCGTGGTGAGCAACAATCACATTGTTCTCATGTGAGATTTATAAGTACTATACTTATGGTTTCCCTTAGGATAACCTATATTGGCACTTATCCAATTTGGGTCCTTAGTTTGGTATTATCCAAACATATGCCTAGCATCCCAAATAGTCAGGAATGAGAAACCCGGTTTCTTTCTCGTTCATATCTAATATGTAATCTGTCAAACAGATTATTATAGAACTTTATTCTAAATAAGTTATTGCACTGTTAAAACTTATCCGTTGAAGGAAATAGTAGCTCAGAGCGACTCATGATTAGCCTTATCATGTCTAACATGATTCGGTTAATCCGTTCGGACACACCGTCACTTTGACGTGTTCCGGGAGGAGTCCTCATTTGAAAGAATACTATACTCTTTCAAGTATATAAGAGTTTAAGTATTTATATTGTTTATTACCTTACATCAGCCTATCTGTTTGTTTGTCGTCGAAATCTAAAAGTTGTTTGTTAAAAAAAACGTGTTCTAAAAGTTTGATTTGTGTTCTTCAAAAGAAACACATAACCATAACGTGATGCCACATCCGTTAAGGTCACGAAATATTCATGTTCACATC
This sequence comes from Zanthoxylum bungeanum, assembly GCA_019454045.1. Taxonomy (NCBI): domain Eukaryota; kingdom Viridiplantae; phylum Streptophyta; class Magnoliopsida; order Sapindales; family Rutaceae; genus Zanthoxylum; species Zanthoxylum bungeanum. The sequence continues at coordinate 128,584 of SKCR01044818.1, read as the reverse complement.
TATCTAGCTAGATATGGGCCCACTAACTTCACCATGAATAGGGCTAACAGATCGGTGGCCCTTTTACTATTACTAAGTAAATAGTATTTTAGGTACTTTACCTAATAAACTAGATTCGCAGACCATATTTGAATAGTCAAATCAGTCCTAGTATCCACTCTTCTAAAGTGTGGATATACGAGTCTTGTATAATTGTGTCCCAGACAACAATGCCACAAATAAGTCTCTATTGATCAAATCAATTTGAGCTATTTATTTGTCAATTTATATGTTTGAGATTTTAATTATATTCAAAATATAAATTCTGTTATTCAATCTAATGTGTTTATCTCAGTATCATCTTTATATAATAAAACACTTTAGTGTTCTAGAATATAAAGGTTTATCCGCAACGGTTAAACACTGATATAGAGATAATGTCTCTAGTCAAACTAGTTACACTATAATAGTTCCTAATTTAAGTACACACCCGAAGGGTAGTTCCTAAACTTAGGTATCTACGGTCGAAACAGCGACTTTCGTCCCGTTTCCGATTCGCAGAGAAATCTCGGCTTGAAGTCAGTATCCAGCTCATAGCGGATTCTGAACATCAATACATATATTTTATGTACCACACTAAGTATTTAAAATCCAATTTCAATACTAGTAGTGATCATAACTTTGACAAATATTTTTAAAGTTAGAGCCTCGCCCTTTCTTTAATTCCTTCGTGTCTTCCATATCCAAATGGTAGTCACTTTGGGATATGTCAATTATCCTTTCAATATTTCAGAAACCTTAGGCCAAGCCTTGGGTTCTTAGAATATCGAAACGATGTGCACCTCGTGCTGCATGCCCAATTGCAAACTTTGACTTTATCTCATCTAGAATAGTCAATTAATTCTCCAAGAATTATAAATTGCAATTTTAATACTTCTTAAATCTAAAATTAGATTTATGACAAGTATATTAAATTAAGCATTAAAGTCATCATCACATAAATCTTCCAAAGATTTTATGCTCTACTTATTTTGCTTAATTTTGGGCTTAAGGTATAATAAGTTATTTTATCAAATAAAGTAACCTATTATTTATTCCCAATTTGAAAATTAAATTATTTAAAATATTTTATCCCAGATTATATTTTAAATATCCAACTTTTCAATTTTATCTTGATTACAATAGTCCAACTATTTAATCAACGATTAGTGGTACTATATATATTATAATGATTATAATAGTCCAACTATATAATCAAATATAATCCAAATTAATTAACCTCAATTACATTGATTACTATAATCCCATTATAAAATCAATTGTAAACTGAAATTAATTAATTCAAATATATTGATTAATATAATCCAATTATATATAATCCAATATAATACAGTCCAACTGTTTATTAAAACAACAATTTAAATATTAGTCCAACTAACATTTAATCTAACGACGAAATAATTTGAATGAGCGCGTATGGCGAGTAATTGAACGAGTATTGCAAATTCAATTCTTGCCTCCCACTATTTTTCGTCGAGCCTCTAACCCTCTGTCGAGAACTCGGGAAACCGTGTTTCCTAGTGGGCTAGGATCCCGTTAAATATCACACAATCTTGACTTTGGCCAACAAATTGTATGATAATTAACTAGGTAGATCTCTAAGATCAATTGGATCTCATCCAACTCCTAGATCCAGTAGGTGGACATCCAAGTCCCAAACATATATCTTATATATGCCTATACATCTAATGTATACCCTAACCTTTTTCCTCTGAATCAACTAGGCCTTGGCTTTGGCACAACAAACCTAGTGATCCCAGTCAAGCGCGGACCCATTGACATGGAAGCTTCGTAATCAATGTCTATAGACAAGAAGTGGTCTTGACTTTGGCTAACAAACCACAACTTGGACACGACACCGATATGGAACAAAGCTTCGTGATTAAAACACATCTTTGATGGACAAGGGCTTGAATTTGGCCAACAACCCCTGCCAATCTCGGATCTTGAGTAAGAATCACTCAATGGAAGGAAAATACGCATGATATTTTATGAGGGCTTTTCGCGTGCAAATTGGTTACCAATTTATTATCTTTGTTAAGGTCTCATCATCATACACCCTTAAACATGCATTCTAAACACATAATAAAGCGCATATGATAAAATAATAATGATATGCGGATGGATATTTTACATTGATCCTAGATCAAATCTCTCACTTTCTCTCTCCCGCTAGCACTAATATTTTTCTACCCGTTACACTACACTTCTAAAGAAACCTCATATGCATAGAGGGGAATAGGTGAGAAGAGAATACAAAGAATAGGAGATAAGGCTGGACTCGCAGGTCCAATTAATAAATCAAATTTATTACAATTTCCAAAATCGCCCACCCCCCGACTATATCCATCCGATATACATTATTCAAACATCACAACCATGTATTCATACAAGCATGTTATCAATCAATCAATCAAATTAATTAATCTTGATTATTAGTGATCATCCAATGTTCAAACAAAGATTTGATTTTGTTTGAGTCAAACTCGTATTGCGAACACGTACTCAAAGTACGATTTCTCAAATAAAATTAAAATTACATGATTAAATCCAATTTAATACGTATTTAATTCTAATTCATTATTTAATTCCAAATTAAATATTACACCTTTATTAACGAACCTTTACGACTTAAATTCCAAATTTAATCGCAACGGGTCTCAAAGCCCGATTAACATCTAATGTTTTATTTAATTAAAGTCCAATGGGCTTTTAATTAATTTCTATAAGGCGTGGACTTTTGGTCAACTCGGGTCAAACCGAACAACCAAAATCCAATCCGGGTGTTACCCCATAAGACTTTAAATTAATTTTGGCCCATTAGGCCCAATTAAATAATTAAGGTCCATTAAGTCATAATTGGACCTTTTGGATTCGGTTTTGGGCCTAATTGGATCCAACCAATTTTGCCTAAACCCAACTTTGTTACAACAAAGCCCAATTACAACCTAACAAGCCCAATTTCCAAAATCAAGCCCTAATAATTAACTTATAAAATTCCAAATTTCACAATTAATTAACCTAAGTGTAATACACAATCAATTACCCAATTAACATTTCTAAAACATCAATTAGCCTAATTATCATGCACTTTAACATTAAATAGTGTCCAACACAATTTATTAAACAAAACCAATTTACATGCTTTCAAGTCTCGGCAATTAGGGGTTTTTCAATTCGATTCGGTTTCAATCCAATTGAGTCCACAATCATAATTTACCAAATCAATTCAACTCATCCAATGAATCAAACAACAAAATCACAATGAATTTCATGTCAATTGAATTCGATCAACCCACTTTATAAAGGGAAAATTGTTCCAAATCAAAATTCAATTCAATTGAACTTCAAAACAACATTACCCAATTGTTTTAAGTCATCCAATGATCAAACAAAACAAAATTACCAAGACATTAGGGTTATCCAATTTTCGGCCATGCCTCCAATTTGGGGAAAATTGATCCAATCCAATTTTCTTGAAATTGATCACACACAATCTCAATAAAACATGTTTTAAGCATACTTAAACATCCAATTTAATTAAAACATGCTCAAACACACATTTTACCCAATTTCAAGTTACATGTTCAACCTAAAGAATTGGGGAAAATTGATCCAATCCAATTTTCTTGAAATTGATCATGCACAACTTCAATTAATCAACATACAAGCATACTTAATCAACCAATTCAACCAAATCATGCTTCAATTGATTTTACCCAATTTGTCATGCCCAAAATTTAGGGAAAATTGAATCCAATCCGATTTCATGAAATTGATCATGCACATCTCAATTAAACATCATCCAAGCATGCTTAAATAATCAATTTAACCAAAACAAGTCAAAATCGATTTTGCCCAAAATAAACCCTAACTTTTTTTATGCTTGATAGTAGCTCTGATACCATTGTAGAGATCTAATATATGTCCCAAGATCAACAAATCAAGCAAGAATTCGTATGAACACATCAAAGGAGTAAGGCGGAAACATAACTCACATTGAACGGTTTTGCATGCGAAGAACAAGATGCGTTTTCTGCCTCCATCAAGCTCGGTTTTAGGCCTTCTTGAACTGCTGTGGACTGCTCGGTGGGGGCTGTTTTGGTGCTGTGAAAATCGGCCATGAAAGACTCCATTGAAGCTCCAAGCTTCAAGCTTTCCATGCTCACAAATTCGTTTCCCTATCACCATAATATAACCCATGTGTGTGCTAGCACTACTCATCTTAATTTCCTTCTCAAAATTTCGGTGAAACCAGAAAAAATCAAGAAGAAATCGGCAGTGAAGCCGTGAAGAAAGAAGAGAGAAAAGAGAGGGAGATGAGAGATCGTGAAAATGGTGAGTGAGAGAGAGAAAATGATTTTGGTTTATATATTTATTTTATTTTCCAAATACAAAAACAAATATATATAAATCATTTATATATATCTCAAAAGTAAAAAGCAAAAGTCTATTAATGCTTTTCCAACAAGCATATCACTTCTACTTTTTTTACTTTAAGTCACATCACATCACTTTAATAAAGTGACATGTTGTCAAGTCACATCACTCAAAGTGACAATTGATTTGACGCATGATGTGACAAACGATTTGACGCTTGATGTGACTTGCGTGCCGCGCTCGAATTCGAAATGCGAATGCGCTCGCAATCACTCTCGGGCTCGGGTTCGCTAATTCCAAATTAACGAATTTTCCGTCGCGTCGTAATTAAATGATTACACCTAGCGAAATCATTATTCACGTCGCTAACGAATTAATTCTAAATTAATTCGTTCGCCCGAATTAAAATCTAATTTCAATTCCGCGTCGAAATCTAATTTCGTTATAATATATTGAATATATTAATTTATCGATTAATTCCAAATTAATCGTTCTCTCTCTTTAACGATATTTTATCCGAGATAAAATATCTCCGTAATTAATTCCCAGATTAATTTTCTCTCATCGAATTAATCCCAGATTAATTTTCTCTCTCTTCCAATTAATCTTCTCTCTTTACTAATTAATCCCAGATTAATCATAGTGCGAGTCATACGTCATCGGTGAATCTTCAGGAAGCGACCCATGAGATCTCCGGATATGTTGGCAGTAAATACGGTCGTCGGACTACCCGAACACGTAAGTACCTCGTACTACGTTTATACCGATTTACAAGACAAGGTTGGCTTCTAGCAAAGCGCCATGCCTACCCAATTCTCCAGAAATATTCTTACAGGAATATATAGATCTGTATCAAGCGTAGTATACCGTAGTATTGTGTATATCAGCCCAGTATCGGATAGTCACGTGCTAGGGCTGGGGCTGGATAAGTGTCTGCCCCGTCCGAAGCACATGTCGGATGTCTGGTAACTAGTCTCTATAATCGGATATACATGACCTTGTCATAATATCTCGATGGCCGGCCAGCATTTAAGAGCACTAATACTGTATCCTGCGTGACATCATCTCCACTATAACTGAAGTGATACTTCTGTCTCGACATCACACCCAATACACTACGACTCTCTGATAAACCCAGAAGCGGTGTACGCAGAGCCGGTTAAAGCCCTGTACCACCAAGACCAAAGTCTACCGATTATCGCAAGTATTAGCGATGCAAGTCTCAGGTTAAGACTATACACACCTACCTTGATTTCGGCCTCCCATAGACACATAGTAATAATACCAATGGGATTCCGAGGGGTCTATCCAGAGCGAAGCTGTTTCCCGTACCATCGGTGAAACACGACCTCCTATCGCACTTGCATAAGTATCCAATACTTAAATATATGAGAACTATGCCGGTGTGCCCTCACAACGCGCACAAGTGCAATACTAGCCTATTCCGCATTATCGATGTCCTGTCTCGATAATACTCCGCTAGGGATATTTAATGATTAATCCTTCGTGGACTGATACTGTCTCATATCATCTCAATCCAATCCAGGAACATCATATGGACCTCTATTCATTTATACATATATGGTGATCTAATCACAAATGATGAGAGTGCAATTTCCTTGTCACATAGTTAATTTGTACAACAACACCGTGATCTGTACAAATAGTGACGCTATGGGTCATATTATCTAACAGTGATTTGACGCTAGATGTGACTTGTGGGCCGCACTTGAATTCGAAATGCGAGTGGGCCCGCAAACACTCCCGGGCTCGGGTTCGCTAATTCCGAATTAACGAATTTTCCGTTGCGACATAATTAAATCAAATTTAATTAAATAATTATGCATAGCAAAATTACTATTCACGTCGCTAGTGAATTAATTCTAAATTAACTCGTTCGCCTGAATTAAAATCTAATTTTAATTCCGCGTCGAAATCCAATTTCGTATAATATATCGAATATATTATTTTATTGATTAATTCCAAATTAATCGTTCTCTCTCTTTAAATAATATTTTATCCCAGATAAAATATCTCCGTAATTAATCCTAGATTAATTTTCTCTCTCTTATAATTAATCTCAGATTAATAAAGTGCGAGTCATACGTTATCGGTGAATCTTCGGGAAGCGACCCATGAGATCCCCGGATATGTTGGCAGTAAATCCGGTCGTCGGACTATCCGAACACGTAAGTACCTTGTACTACACTTTTACCGATTTACAAGACATGGTTGGCTTCTAGCAAAGCACCGTGCTTACCCAATTCTCCAGAAATATTCTTAAAGGAATATGTAATCTTTATCAGGCGTAGTATACGTAGTATTGCGTATTACGACCCAGTATCGGATGTCGAGTGCAAGGCCTGGGACTGGAATTGTGTCTGCCCCGTACGAAGCACATATCGGTTCTCTGGTAACTAGTCTCTATAATCGGATAAACATGACCTAGTCATAATATCCCGATAGCTGCAGCATAAAAGAGCACAAGTTCCGTATCCTACGTGATCATCATCTCCACTATGACTAGAGGGATACTTCCATCTTGACATCACACCCAATACACTACGATTCTCAATATACCCAGAAGAGGCGTACACAGAACCTGTTAAAGCCCTGGACGACCAAAACCAAAGTATATTGATTGTCGCAAGTATTAGCGGTGCAAGTCTCAGGTTAAGACAAAATACACCTACCCTGATTCGGACTTCCATAGACACATAGTCATACTACCAATGGAATTCCGAGGGGTCTATCCAGAGAGAAGATGTTTCCGTACCATTGGTAAACACAACCTCCTTTTACACTTGCATGAGTATCCTAAACCCAAATATATGAGAACTATGACGTTATGCTCCCACAACGCGCATAAGTGTAATACTAGTCTATTTCGCATTATCGATGTCCAATCTCTATAATACTAGGATTAGAGATATTTAATGATTAAACCTTCGTGGATTGATACTGTCTCATATCATCTCAATCCGGAACTAATCATAAGGACCTTTCATCATTTATATATCTTGGTAATCTAATTACAAATGATAAAAGAGCAATTTCCTTTGTCACATAGTTAATTTGTACAACAACACCAAGATCTGTACAAATAGTGATGCTATGGGTCATAATTGTCCAACAATCTCCCACTTGGCCTATAGCCAATCACTCAAGTGTCCTACATCCGAACTATGTACGGTTCGCTCAAACTTCTGCTGAGAAAAATGCTTTCGTCAGCGGATTTATAGTGTTATCATCTGATGCGATTTATTCGATCATCACATCACCACGATGTATGATCCGAACGAATCAGATGAATATTTGAAGTATATATCTGGATCATTGATGAGACCATTAATTCTTTAGCCTGTGATGTAGCCTAGCTCAGCTACAAACAGAACTACTCCTAATCTAATTAGGATTATTATCGATCCAAATGGCTTCTATTGCTGCTTTAGTTGTAGCAATATTCCGCTTTTATTGTTTATTCGACAACAGTATCTTGCTTGGAAGATTTCCAGCTCACTGTTCCGTTATTCAAACTGTATAATAACTTTATTACGACTTATAGTCATTTTTATCAGTTAGGAAACTTGCTACGGTGAACCTAGTCACTTCAAGTTCTCCTTCTCCATAGTATAAGACAACATCCTTTGTTCATCTAAGATACTTAAGGATGTTCTTAACATCAATCCAGTGAATATCACTTGGATTGGCCTGATTGTGACTCCATATGCTCAAAGCATATGAGACACCAGGTCCGTATATTTCTTTCAATGTACGATTTCTCGGAGAGTGCCAACAACTTTTAGATCTATCCCAGTATATCTTTATTCCTAGAATAAAAGTTGTCTCTCCCAAGAATTCTACGGAGAATTTTTCATGAAAGTCTAGCTTTCACCGATTGTTTTATGGGAATGTCATTTCCAAGAAATGATATATCATCATTATTTAGGACATTCACTGTCAGTGCGCTCCCACTAACCTCCTTGTATACACAAGAATTATTTTTGTTTTGAATTAAATCATATACCATTATGATTACATCAAAACGATAATTCGAAGAACGCTATGCTTGCTTCAATCCATCAATGGATCGAATTAACTTGCAAACCTTGTTTGCTGGTTTTGGTATAACAAAACCGTCAGGATGTTGTAAACATCCTCCAAAAGGTTTCCATTTAAGGAAAGCGATTTTGACGTTCAGCTGCCATATTTCATAAATGAAACATGCAGCATTGGCAAGCATTTATCCAAATGGATTTAACCATGACAACAGATAAAAGTTTTCATCGTAATCGACACAATGTTGATAACGATACCTTTTTCGCTACAAGCCCAGCTTAGTACGTTGGTATGTTGCCTTCCATGTATGTCTTCCTTGAAGACTTATATAGTACCAATAGGCACAATGCCTTCTAGTACAACAACCAGTGTCCAAACTTGGTTTGTATACATAGAATCCATTTCGGACATCATGGCACTTTGCCATAATAAGGAGTCGATACCTTGTATCACTTCCTCATACGTAGTCAGTTCGTGTTCCTCAACAAGATTGATATCTTTATGAGGTGAGATCAGAAACCCATACCCCAGGTTGTTTTCTGACTCTCTCCGACTTACGCGGTTCTTGTGTATTCGAAGATTATTGGAATAGTTTCATCCTTGATGAACTATCTGTTTTCCATTAAGGAATCGGTGCCTGGAATAGTATTACTCCGATTTTCATCGAGTTTTACTTTCCTCCCACTTACCACTGCATATCGGTATTCCTCTCAGGAAAAACGCATGGTGAGCAACAATTAAATTGTTCTCATGTGAGTTGTATAAGTACTATACTTTGGTTTCCCTAGGATAACCAACAATTAGGCACTTATCCAATTTGGGTTCTAGTTTGGTATCATCCAAACATATGCCCAACATTCCCAAATTTTCAGGAATGAGAAAACTCGGTTTCTTTCATGTTCATATCTAATATGAAGTCTGTCTAACAGATTTTTATGGAACCTTATTCAAAATAAGTTTTACACTGTTAATGCGTATCCCTTGAAGGAAATGGTAGCTCAGAGCGACTCATGATTAACCTTATCATGTCCAACAAAATTTGGTTTCTCTATTCGGACACACCGTCAAATTGACGTGTTCTGGGAGGAGTCCTCATTGAAAGAACACTATACTCTTTCAAGTATTTGAGAAACTTATTGCTTAAGTATTTTCCATCATGGTCTAATCGTGACGGTTTTAATACTTTAGCCGATCTGTCTGTCTACTTCGTGTCGAAACTCTTTGAATTTATCAAAAGTTTTTGATCCGTGTTTCACAAGAAACACATAACCATAACGCGATGCCACATCCGTAAAGGTTACGAAGTATTCATATCCACCTCTAGCCTAGCTAGACATGGGCCCACTTACGTCACTATGAACTAGGGCTAACAGATCGGTGGCATTTGCACTTTTACCAAGTAAAAAGTACTTCAGGCATTTTCCCTAATAAACTAGATTCGTAGACATTATTTGAATAGAATCAAATCTGTCCTAGTATCCACTTTTCAAAAGTGTGGATATACGAGTCTTGTTTATTGTGTCCCAGACAACAATGCCACATACAAGTCTCAACTGATAAATTCAGTTTGAGCTATTTGTTTGTCATGTTATATGTTTGAGATTCTTTTATATTCAAAATATAAATACTGTTATTCATTTCTAATGTGTTTATCTCAATATCATCTTTATAAAATAAAACACTTTAGTGTTCTAGAATATAAAGGTATACCCATAACGGGTTAAACCCTGATATAGAGATAATGTTTCTAGTCAAACTAGTTACATTTTAAGAGTTTCCTAATTCAAGTACATACCCAAAGGGTAGTTCCTAAACTTAGGTTTCTACGGTTAAAACAGCGACTAACGTCCCGTTTCTGATTCGTAGGTAAATCTCAACTGAAGTCAGTATCCTGCTAATGAGCAGATTCTGCACACCAGTACATATATTTATGTACCACATCCAGTATCTAAAATCCAATTTTAATACTAGTAGTGAACATGTTTATAACAAACATATTTGAAGTCGGAGCTTTGCCCCTCTTTACTTCCTTCATGTCTGCCTTGTCCATACGGCAGTCACGATTCAGTGACACCGTTTGCCACAGTTTAGATAGACATCTTGGGATATGTCCTTTGTCTTCCCAGAAGATTATAATGATTTTGCCTTTGCCCTTTTCCACACCCCAGAAACCTTTGGCCAAGCCTTGGCCTTCTGGGATATCGAAGTAAGATGCGCCTTGCGCTTCTTGCCATATTGCAAACTTTGGCTTTGACTCCTTGAGCATAGCCATTAACTCTCCAAGAGTTTTCTATTTCAATTTGTACTTCTTAGATCTAATGATAGATCTATGAAGATCCTTCAATTTCAATATCATACTATAAGGATCTAATCCTTAGTTCTGACTAAGAAATTAAGGAGTCTTTGCGGCAAGCATAACGGATTAAGCACTAAAGTTATCATCACATGAATATTCCAAATATCATGTTCAACTATTTTCTCAACTCCGGGCTTAGGCTCGAGACGTCACTCTATCAAATAAAGTAACTTCTCGGTCTCCAGGACTATCCTGAGATTTTATTCCCAATTTGAATATTAAAGCTGTTTAAAATATTTTCACCCAGGTTTATGTTTTAAATGCTAATCTTTCAATTATCTTGATTGCCATAGTCCAACTATCCAATCAACGATTTTAGGTACTATTAAATATAATGATTACTATAGTCTAACTATATAATCAACTATGATTTAATTGTTAAATTCAAATATATTGATTACTATAATCCAATTATATAATCAACTATAATTGAAGTAGTTTGAATACAGTCTTACTGTTTAATTAAAACAACGATTAAATATTAGTCCAACTAATATATTAATTTGATGATGAAAAATTTGAAATGAGCGCGTATTGGCAAGTAACTAAACGAATATTGCATATTTAATACTTGCCTCCCACTATTTTTCGGCGAGCCTCTAACCCTCTGTGGAGTACTCGGGAAACCTTGTTTCCTAGTGGGCTAGGATCCCGTTAAATAACACACAATCTTGACTTTGGCCAACAAATTGTATGATACCTAACTAGGTAGATCTCTAAGATCAATTGGATCCCATCCAATTCCTAGATCCAGTAGGTGGACATCCAAGTCCGAAAAATATATCTTATATATGCCAATATATCCAATATATTCCCTAACCTTTTTCCTCTGAATCAACTAAGCCTTGGCTTTGGCACAACAAACTTAATGATCCGAGTTAAGCGGAACCCATTGACTTTGGAAAGCTTCGTAATCGATGTCGATGGACAAGAAGTGATCTTGACTTTGGCCAACAAATCACAACTTGGACAAGACACCGATATGGAACAAAGCCTTCATGATTCAAACACATCCGCGACGGACAAAGGTCTTGACTTTGGCCAACAAACCAGTGCCAATCTTGGATCTTGAGTAAGAATCACTCAATGGAAGGAAAAACGCTTAATATATGTTGAGGGTTTTTCGCGTAATTGGCAACCAATTAATTATCTTTGTTTAGGTCTCATCATCATACACCCTTAAAAATGCATTCTAAAAACATAATAAGGCGCGTATAAATAAAATAATAATGATATGCGGATGGATACTAAACACATTGTTCCTAGAACAAATCTCTCCATTTCCTCTCTCCCACTAGAACAAGTATTACTTCTACCCGATTACATAACACTTCTAAAGAAACCTCATTTACATTGAGGGGAATAGGTGAGAAGAGAAATACAAATAGTCAAGAGGTAATAGGCTGGACACGCATGTCCAATTTAATAAATTCTAAATTTATTACAATAATTTCCAAAATTGCCCTCACCCATCTAATATCCATCCGATATACAGTATTCATATATCGCATCCATGTATTCACACAAAGCATGTTATCAATCAATCTAATCCAATTAATTAATCTGAAATTAATGAGCATCCAATGTTGAAACAACGATTTGATTTTGCGCGAGTCAAACTCGTTTTAAGGATAAGCACTCAAAGTACGAATTCTTGAATTATATTAAACTACAATATTAAATCCAATTTAATTTGTATTTAATACTAATTCTATATTTAATTCTAAATTAAATAATTACACTTTTTAATGTGCCTTTACGACTTAGATTCTAAATCTAATCGTTACGGGTCTCAAAGCCCTATTAACATCCAATGTTAATTTAATTAAAGTCCAATGGGCTTTTAATTAATTTCATAAGGCATGGACTTTTGGTCAATATGGGTCAAACCCAAATACCAAAGCCCATTTAAGGAATCACCCTTATTTGCCAAGCAACCAATTTAGGCCCATTAGGCCCAATTAAAATTAAAGGTCCATTTAATTATATTTGGACTTTATGGATATGGTTTTGGGCCCAATTGGATCCAACCAATTAGCCTAAAACCAAACTTGGCCCAACCAAGCCCATTAAGCCCAAATACAACTTTAAAAGCCCAATTCCAAATTTGGCCCAATTAATTAAATTAAAAAATTCCAAATTTCACAATTAATTAATCTAAAGTGTATAGCCATAATTAATTAACCAAATTAATATTTCCAAAACACCAATTTACTCAATTAATTATGCTTATTATCATCAACTTATGTCCAACACAATTGAATCAAAAATCAATCATTTTCATGCTACTAGTCACGACAATTTGGGGTTTATTGTCCAATTTGGATTTTAATCCAATTAAATCCTAAATCAACAATTCCCAAATGATTTCAACTCATCCAATGATCAAAAACAAAAATCACCATGACTTAGGGCAAGCTAGTCTATTCGGCCAAGCCAAATATTTTGGGGAAAATTCATCCAATTTAATTTTCATCAAATTGACCATGCATAACACTATGTTATCATCATTCAAGCATATTTAAACAATAAATTTCATCAAAACATGCTCAAATCAATTTTTCCCAATTTTACCCTAATTTCAATTTCATGCTTAAACAAGGCTCAAGATACCATTGTTGGGTTTCTAGGTTAGTCCCAAGATCATTCAAGCATAGAAATCATGTGAATACTTATAAGAAGTATGGCGGAATCATACTTACAAAGATCAGCTTTGAGTTGCGACGAACAAAAACTTTTGCTCCTCCATGGAAGCTCTCGGCAATGGCTCCTCATTGTGCTCCATTTGTGTTCTTCAAGCTCCAAGCTTGGTGTGTGGATTCCATGCCCATGGGTGGGTTTCCCTATCACCTTTGGATGACTCTTCATGTGTGCTAGCACTTGTGAAAATTTGCAACAAATCTTCACATTTTTCTCCTTGGTGCTCACGGTTTTGAAGGAAAAAATTATGAGAGAATTTTGGCCCTTGGCCGAAAATTAGAAGAGGAGAAGAGAGAGAGAGAGTTGTGTTGTTATTTGGTTTCTAAAACCTAATACAACTTATGCCAAAAATGTTTCCAAACTTTGGTATTAGGCATTCAAAAAGTCAAAACAAAATTTGGAGCCAAAATGGCAATTAATGCCTTCCAACAACTCACATCACTATTCACATAAATCAATGATGACAAGCATCACTTCACTCAAAGTGATGTGACTTCCATCACTTGATTGACTAGTGATTTGATGCTAGATATGACTTGTGGGTCGTTGTGGGAACACAGGAACTGGGCGACGCATGCTGTCCCGGGCTCGCGGCCCGGTCGGGAGTACGGAGTAGCCACGGGGGACTAAACCGGAGAATAATGGAGTCGCCACCCGGTGTGAACCGGGAAAATGAGATTTAAGGCCGCACTCACCCCTTGCAAATGAAGACCTCAAACCGTTGGGTTCGGAATGGTCCCTTACTTATGCCACTTGTAATGACAGGATTTATGTAATAATTTAATCAGGCTTAAATAGAACTTATTTCCAAGAGTATCATGCTTCTAAATTCACATGTACAAAATAAAACTTATACATACATTTCACATATATCTCACATCTAAGATTGCATGCTTGAAAATACCTCAAAGTAACAACAAACATACAACTTCATTTAGCATATCATGTTCACGGAAAACACAAGCATACATACTAACCATACAAGCATACATGTGAGCACTTTTCCAAGTGATACGTGGAATTGTATCCCAAGTACTGACCACACTACCGTCCATTCGGAATCGGCTACGGAATTTATGTCTGGGTTTCCATCCGATATACCACAAGAAATAATACTCTGAAGTCATCATGACATAGGTATATGAATCGTAATGCGTTAAATCAAGACTAAGGCAGATGACGCAACCAATGGAATAAACATGCTTTTCATTACGATGTGCACAAAGATAAGAATGACTATATGGGGTTTCATAAAAAAATCACCTAAGAAACAATTATACATGGCATGTGATGAATATGTCTCAGTTCAGTGTGTTCGCGTTCGTGTAGCATTCGTAAACGCGTTCAAACGGTAAACAAAAGGTTCGCGTTCATATGGCGATTGAAAACGCGTTCGAACGGTAAACAGAAGGTTTGCGTTCGTGTAGCGTTCGAGAACGTGTTCGAACGAAGCCAGACCTGATGCATGTAACACAAAGAATAAAGACAACAATGTCAAGCTCAGCATGTCCGATTAAACGTATCTTGCATTCAACCGAACAAACATCAATCGGCGCGGCAAAGCATCGTGGTAGAGGGCTTTAACCCCTCCCCGTAGGGGATCTTTCATTCCACTTACTAAGCCCATGCGCTCGATTGAATCAAGCATACATAGAATTAAAAGCAATAATATCAAACTTAGCATGCCTGATTGAACGTATCTTGCATTCAAACGAACACACATCGACCGGCGCGGCAAAGCATTGTGGTACAGGGCTTTAACCCCTCCCCATAGGGGATCTTTCATTCCACTTACTTAGCCCATGCGCTCGATTGAATCATGCATACATAGAATTGAAAGCAATAATATCAAACTAGTATGCCCGATTGAACGTGTCTTGCATTCAACCGAACACACATCAACCGGCGCGGCGAAGCATCGTGGTAAAGGGCTTTAACCCTTCCCCATAGGGGATCTTTCATTCCACTTACTAAGCCCATGCGCTCGATTGAATCATACGTAAATAAGCAACATGCAAAATTCGAGTGACGAAAAATAAATGAATAAATCAAAGCAACATGAAACAAGAGAAGGTTTCGTTTATTCAAGTGGTAAGTGGAGTTGTATCCCAAGTACAGACCGCACTACCGTCCATTTGGATTCGGCTACGGAATTTAAGTTTGGGTTTCCATCCTATATACCACGAGAGACGACACTCTTTCATTCATCCAATACCCACAACACACATCATACACAAACAATATTCAACAAATAAGTAAAATACAATCAAAATAAATAACAAAAATTACATAAAGATGGGTGTGAAAAGTACCCTCAGGTCTAACTTTTTAAGCTGTCTCTCGGACTAGCGTTTCACGAAGATCGGAAGGGGTAAAGCTCCACAACTTTTCTGGTTCACTGGTTTGCCTTTTCCTTCACTGTTTTGCCGCTCAAGCTACTGTTTCGACTCTGTTTTGCTGCTGTTTCCTTGTGGTTTCGCTGCCGTTTCCTCTATATTTTCTGCTTACTGTTTTTGGGTGTGTTCTTTTGGTGTTTTAGGCTACTGTTTTGATGGTTGTAGGGGCTGTATTTGGCTGTGGATTTCGGTAATGTGAGGGAGTGTTTAAAGGTTTGTTGCTTTCGGTAATGTGAGGGTAGGGATGAAGAGAAAGGTTTGCTATCTTTCTTGTGATTTGCGTGTGATGTTTAGGGTTCTTTGTGTTGTGATTTTTTTTTTTGTGAGTAGTGTCTGAGCTAGAGGAGTGCATGTCTTGGTGAGGGGTGTTTATATAGAGATGGGCTAGGGTTTCACTTTGTCTCACAAGGAAGGGATTTTGGCATTAAAAAGAGGATTTGATTTGGTGTTGAGCAGGAAAGTCAAAGATTGAGGGGGGACAATCTTGGCTAGATTAGGAAGTCAATATCTTTAATTTGTTATGATTGATTTTAATTAGGCATGACATCTTTTAAATTAGTATGTGATTTGTTTAGTTAGGAAGTTGATATATTTGATTTATCTTATTAGGTATGATTATATTTTATGTTTTATTTAATTGGTAAATGGTTTAAATATTTTATTTAATATTTAATGTTTAATTTAATTAAATTGGGATGTGTTTTATGGGCTTTGGGGGCTAATTGGGCTGGGGTGCGAGGCTAGCAGCAAAACCAGAAACACTGACTCCGTTCGAACGCCAATTCGGACGCTACACGAACGTCCGCAATCTGCCTGACGTTCGAACGAAGTAACGAACGCAGCACCAACGAAGACAGTGAACTTGTGAAATGAACTTGATGACGTACTTATTCTGAATTTCCCCTTCCGACCTCCGTTTCCCATAATATCCTTAGCTAAAAAGGTAGTGCCTCCAACTGAGACTCATCATCGGGTTTCACATGCGAAAATGCAATGTCTACGGTCGCCCCCACTTTGATGGGACTTGTGCAGTGTGTGACTTTGAACAATCCTATCAAAGTTATGCAATGTATTTTCACTTACCTGGCTCGGCTGCTGCCTCGAGCTGAGTTGGTGCTGCAACGGACCTCGATCCTGGGACGCGTCCCGATAATTGCAACTGACAACAGGGGCACCTCGACCCTGGGCACCTCGACCCAATACCATTGACTATAGGGACCTCGCCCTCAAACTGATGATGTAGTGGGTACCTCGACTCTGGGCACCTCGACCCGGAACTACAACTGACAACGGGGGCACCTCGACCCTGGGCACCTTGACCCAACACCGCTGACTATATGGGCCTCGTCCCTTGGGACTCATCTCAAAAACTGAAATTGCGATTATGCTGCTTGGCTCATTTCTGCCGCTTTCTCCTTTCTTCGAACCTGCGAACACAAAATGAAAACAAACATGAAGAGAATGCAATGTTACGTGTATGCATGAATGATTTTCTTATTCCGTTGGGTTAGGTCTTCTGCTAATTCTCGTGGTGACTGCTCGGTCTTCTCTCCCTCAGGCAAAGTATAGCTTCAATCTGTCTACGTTGATCGGCTCGGTGAACTCGTTCCCCTCCAAGTCTGATAGCTTTACTGCTCCATTTCCCATTACCTTCTGCACTATGTAAGGTCCTTCCCAGTTTGGTCTGAATTTTCCTCTCGGATCTGTCGTCGACAGCCTCGATGCTTAAGTACCAAATCACCCTTTCTGATCTTGGTGGTAGGACGCACTTTCTTGTTGAATGCTCGGGCTAGTCTCTTCTGATACAACTGCATGTGATACAAAGACTTCGTTCTCTCTCATCCAATAGTGCTAACTGATCAAACCTCTGTGCGGCCCAATCCTGTTCCGGTAATTCTGCCTCTGTTAATACCCTCATAGACTGTATTTCCACTTCTACCGGCAATACTGCTTCCATTCCATAGACCACAGAGTAAGGTGTGGCCCTTGTTGCTGTTCTCACTGATGTTCTGTACCCCCACAAAGCATACGGTAATTTCTCGGCCCAATCTCTGCAATTTTCTGTCATCTTGGCTAGAATCGTCTTTATAGTCTTGTTGGCTGCCTCAACTGCCCCATTTTCCTGCGGCCTGTACGGTGATGACTTGTGGTGGCCTATCCCATACCTCTGTAACATTGCCTTCATCTCTCTTTGAAACTGAACTTCGTTGTCTGTCACTATATGATGCGGCATACCATACCGACAAATGAGGTTTCGAGCTATAAACTTTGCCATCTACTTTGATGTAACATTGCGGAATGATTCGGCTTCCACCCACTTCGAGAAGTAATCTACTGCCACTGCTATGAAGCGATGCCTATTTGATGCATTCGGTCGAATTTCTCCAATCATATCAATTCCCCATGCTGAGAAAGGCCACGGCTCTGACAACCCGTGCAACTCTGTGTGCGGTAAGTGATTCAAATTACCATGTGCTTGACAGTCATGACAATGCTTCACCATTTTCGCGCAATTTATTTCCATGGTTGACCAATAAAAACCTTGTCTCACTATCTTGCGGGACAGATTCAACCCGTTCATGTGCGAACCACATATCCCGGCGTCTATTTCTTCCATTACATGCTGAGCTTCTTCTTTTCTCAAACACTTCAACTGAATACAGTTTGCCTGCCTCTTGTACAGTTCCCTTTCAAAATCACATACTGGGAAGCTAACTTCTGAATGGTTATTCTGTCTTTTCTGCCTGCCCCTTTCGGGAGTTCACCATGTTCCAGATACCTCTGAATGTCATAATACCAAGGTTTACCGTCGTCGACCTCAACTTCCATAATTCTTTCCATCTCATAAACAGGTTGGCTTGCTGTTGTCAGTATCAACGGTCTCATCATTAACTTTTCTGGATTTTCCCAAGTCGCTGCAAGTGTAGCCAATGCATCTGCCATCTGATTCTCTTCTCTCGGCAAGTGGTGAAACTTACACTCGGGGATAACCTGTGCCAACTTTCTGAGGTGAAAAAGGTAAGGTTTCAACCGTTCTTCTTTCAATTCCCATTCTCCTCGCATCTGCTGGACTACCAACATAGAATCTCTGTAGACTTCCACACTCCCGGCCTTCAAGGCTATCAATGCTGTCAAACCAAAAGCACATGCCTCATACTCGGCCATGTTATTATTCACTCTGAATTTCAACCTCTTGGCCAAAGGCAAAGTCTCTCCCTCGGGGTTCCGATCACGATCCCGATTCCGGCTCCTTGTAATTCACTGCTCCGTCAAAGTACATCTTCCATCTCTGAACTGTTATTGCTTGGATCTCTTCATCTGGAAATTCAAACTTATACTGATCCCCTCAACAGGTTGCATTGCCAGAAACTCTGCTACTGCTCGCCCTTGATCACTTTGGAGGTGAGATACTCATGTCAAACTCTGTCAGCAATACCAACCATCTGCCCAATTTTCCCACTAGTGAAGGCACCGAATGAAGATACTTCAGAGGATTCTCCTTTGCCACTACCTGGATCTTGTATGACTGGAAGTAATGTCGCAACTTTCTGGAAGCTCATACCACTGCAAGACAGATCTTCTCAACCTCCTGATATCGAGCCTCATACGGGAGCATCTTCTTACTCAGATAGTAAACGGCATGTTCTACCCCTGTCTCATCTGCCTGTACCATCATTGCCCCCAGTGCTTCTGATTCTATAGCCAAATACAATATCAAAGGTCTGCCCGGTCTCGGAGGTTTCAATACAGGTGGCTTTACCAAGTACTCTCTGATTCTGTCGAAGGCTGTCTGACACTGTTCATTCCATCTCACTGGCTGATCTTTTCTCAACAGTTTGAAGATAGGCTCACATACCGATGTCAACTTGGCAATGAACGACTGATGTACTGAATCTTCCCCAAGAATGCTCTGACTTCTTTTTCTGTCTTCGGTGCAGGCATTTCTGTGATTGCCTTGATCTTTTCGGAGTCTACCTCTATTCCGCCCATTCCCACTGTATGACCAAGCAATTTCCCTGATGTCACCCCAAACACACATTTCTTGGGATTTAGCCGCAGGTTGTATCTGTCAACTCTCTGAAGGAACCTTTCCAGTGTTTCAATATGCCCAACCAATGTCTCTGATTTCACCATCATGTCATCCACATACACCTCAATCTCTTTGTGCATCAAGTCGTGGAATAATGTAGTTTTCATCCGCTGATAGGTAGCCCCCGCATTCTTAAGCCCAAACGGCATAACCTTGTAACAATAAGTACCCCACTCAGTAACAAATGCAGTCTTATGTTTGTCTTCCTCGGCCATGAGAACCTGATTGTAACCTGAAAACCCATCTACAAATGAATATATAGCAGATAAAGCTGCACTATCAACCAGAACATCTATATGCGGCAGAGGAAAATCATCTTTCGGACAAGCCTTGTTGAGATCTCTGTAGTCCACACACATTCTGACCTTCCCGTCTTTCTTTGGCACCGGTACTATATTAGCCAACCATTCAGGATACTTTACTACTTCCAGGAAACCCCACATCTATCTGTTTCTTAACCTCCTCTCTGACTTTCTCAGCCCATTCTGGTCGTATCCGTCGGAGTTTCTGTTTTACTGGCCTCATATTCGGATAAGTTGGTATTGTGTGTTGGGCAATGTTTCTGTCTACCCCGGGCATGTCCTCGTAGGACCAAGCAAACACTTGGCATATCTGACCAACACGCTTCTAGTTTTGTCCCTCTTCAGAGGTAACTTCACTTGCAATCAGAATTTCCTTGGGGTTCTCAAGCGTACCCAAGTTAAATGCAGTAGTTCTGGCCGAACTGATATCAAATATGCTTGATTCGTGCAGAGTAAATGGAAATGACTCAGGCAAGTAAGCAAAAGAAATGTCTTTATTATTGGATAATGCGGAAGTACATTCAAACAAATCAGGAAGGTAAATGTCTTCATCATCTATAGACACTTCTTCCTCTGCAATCAGGTCTTCCTCAGGCTTTTCATCCTCTCCCAGAGTCAGGCTCTCCAACTTTATCAATTCCTCTTCCCAATTCTCTGCTTCCACGGCTTCTTTAATCAGCGGTTTCTCACCCAACAAATCCTGGAAGATCTCAAATCTAGGTACCACAATCCCATTAACTTCCACAGGTTCAGGCTCCCCTTGATATCCTGAAGCTTTCACAAAACATTCCATCAGTTTCAGGCCCTTTTTCTTGACCTTCGATTTTTCTTCATCAGATCTATACCCCAAACCTTTCCGAGTGGTCTGTCCTCTGAAATCTGGCAACTTTGAACCTTCACCCGGTTCAAACTTCATTTTTTTCATGATCCTAGCCACCCTAGGATCCACCCATTCCTCAAAAGTAGCTGACACCTGAAACCTTGTGAAAGGTTGTATCTCCAAGGCAGCCACGGCATTATCTACCTCAGCCCGGATAGTAACAACTTCTCCCTCATACGGGAACTTTATCATCTGATGCAAAGTGGAAGGCACGCCCCCAAGTTTGTGAAACCAAGGCCTTCCCAACAATAAGGCAAAAGTGGTTGGGATGTCTAGCACTGTGAACTCAACCTCATCTTCAATTGGCACTACCTTGACCATAGCCACAAAAGTACCCTCAACCCCCATTTTACTGTCATCATAAGCCTTGATAGTCATGCTGGAGGGGTCCAAGTCTGTTGCTTTCATACCCAATCTTGCCAGAATTTCAACGGCCACACATTGATGGACGAACCGTCATACACCATTACACATGAAGTTCTCTTGCCCCTCACCTCGGCCCTGATAAATAGAGGCCTGTTATGATTCCTCCCTTCTGCTGGGAGTTCATCCTCAGAAAAAGATATTTGCAAGACTTCTTTCTGAACTGATCAACAAACATTGCAGGGTTGGCGTCTTCCGATACCACAATCTTGCTCAAGGCCTCAACCATAGCCTGCCTATGCTCCCGAGATGCACATAACAGTTCCCAGATACTCACTTGTGCTCTAGTCTTCCTCAATTGCTTCAGCACTATATCCCCTCAGTATTTTCTGCAGGTCTCAACCACTTCTCTACCATCTGTCAAAACTTCCTTACCCTTTTCCGCCACATCATTGTAGAAATGACCACTGCGCGTCATTCCCCTTGCTTCTTCCTCATCACTGCTAGAGAAATCAAGCCAAAAGTTTTTTCCCTGCTCAACTCATCTTCACTAGCACTATCCCAGATTCCCAGGCAAAAGGCTGAGGGTGAAAGGATTTCAGGACAAGGTTTTCTGGGAGGCCAGAATTGATCATATAGGCTGGTGGTGGTACGGCGTGGTAATTGGGTAGGGGTTTCTGTGTGTGTCAGGCTGTTCTGTTTCTGGGTCAGGTATTTTCTTGGAGTCTATCAGGTCTTGGATTTCATGGCGGAGTCGGGCGCAATTGTCAGTGTCATGTTCCTTTTGTTGGTGAAAGTGACAGTAAAGGCTTAGGTTATAATGTGATGGTAGAGGATTGGGTAATTGTTTGGCTTCCAAGGGTTTTAAGAGCCCTTGCCTCTTCAGTTTCTCTAGCACCTTGGACAGGGGCCTTCCCAAGTTGGAAAACTGCCGGTTCCAGATAGCGGCAATCTCAGCAGAAACGGGCTTTGTTCCTGATGTTCCCCCAATGGGCCTCCTGTACAGACCATAGAATTTTCTATTCTCGACCTCTTCTTCCTCAATATCCATGACAGTTTCCCTCAACTGCCGAAAGTCTGCAATCATGGAGGTCATCCTCCTTAACTTGCTGTAAATTGAGGGCTTGGTGCCCTTGATAATCATCTTAATCTGATCCTTCTGAGGGCCTAGTCTGCATTTTCAATAAATGACCCCTTCACCTGTCCACATACTCCTTAAAACTCTCCTCCGCTTTCTGCTTAACATTCTCCAGATCACGGAGTGACAGATCGATCTCTAAGTCGTGACATACTGCTTCAGGAAAGCATCGGCCAACTCCCTCCAATCTTCCTTCACTTTCTTCTCCAAACTGTGGTACCATACCACGGGAGCTCCTTCAAGCGACATTCCAAACATTTTCTGCACTTGGCGCTGAGATAAGCCAACTGAACTCATGACTGATACAAACTGTCGGAGATGCACCCTTGGATCCCCATTCTGTTAAACTTAGCCATATCAGGCATCTTGAACTGTGCCGACAACTGTTCCTCAAAAGTCAGTATGTCATAATCCAGCAAATCCTCATTCTTACCCCTCCTTGCGGGTAACCGACTCAACCTGATCCCGAAGTTTCTGTAACTCTGCCTGAGACCCAGATATTCTGCCTGCTGCATACTCTACCATATCATCATCAAAAGCGAGGGTATCATCCCCCAATCTGTTCGGAGATTGCTCTTGCCTCACATCTCTAGAATTAACCCCGGCACGAGACCCAGCTATACCAGGCATAGCAGTAGTCAAAGCTTGCAACTATTCAGTGATCTTGGTGAGACCATTCTCTAACTGATCCATACGGGACACCTCATTATCGGATTCACTCATACTTGTTCTTTTAGTGAGTCTTGTCCCTTCTCTAACCCAAACGGTATCTATGATGTCTTTTTGAGACATAGACGGTGTTAACATGATATATGTATGCATGAGGTGCACGAGATGCATGTAACATATATAACATATTAAATCAATTAAATTTTCAAACAAATTGGCCTGTTACCATTTTAGAATCTTTCGGGCTAATTGTCATAGGAGTGAACTCATCCTAGTTTAAATGGCCCAACAAGTTCACATCTTATGACAAGGAGCCCAACTAAATCCAAATGGTAATGTTCCGAACACAAGCACAAAGTGGCCCATCAACACTTAGACGCCTTTGGCCCAATAGTCATGAAATACGTTCTTGTCCCAGTTTAAATGGCCCAACAAGCCCATATCCCATGACAATGGTCCAAATGGATCCAAACGACGATGTTCCCAAACACAAGCATAGAAGAAAGATGATGCAAACATAACGTAATAATTTCTACATAATGGCCCATCAACATTTCAGAAGCTTTGGGCCTAATAGTCATAAGGTACGAACTCGCCCCAGTTTAAATGGCCCAGCAAGTCCGCATTTCTGACAATAGTCCAACTGCATCCAAATGAGGATGGTCCACAAGCACATATTCAAGGAAAATAATTGTTACTTTAGCCAACCCGGTCTATGGGTGGGTTAGCAAGAGTATAGGCAAAGGCTCTCACCGGCGAAGGATGGCCCACAACTAGGTCTCCCCACTCAAGGGTTCGAGGAACCAAGTGAGCGCACCCTTTTTATACACTAAGGTACGTGCCAATGAGCTATGGTGTGTGACGGACTGTCAAATGGATTTCCTGTTGTAGATTCCCCAGAGGGAAGGTGGAGCGAGGCTCACTTGAATACCCAAGCCTCTTAGGCTCTTATCGCTTGGTGTCAAGAATAAACAACGAGTCCTCCAAATTAGTCCATCACAATAGGACGGGTAGATGGCTATCTAGGTGCCTTCACAGATTTTCCTTCTAGAAAGGTAGTGAATGAAGGAAGACACCAAACCATACCTAGCCTCAAAAATGCCTTTGATTAAACCCCACTTTATCCAATATAGACACGGTCAATTAAAACATAATCCAAACATCATAAGACAATATTTCGGGGCCGATTCTCTATCCCCAGTGGAGTCGCCAGACTGTGGGAACACAGGAACTAGGCGACGCATGCTGTCCCGGGGTCGCGGCCCGGTCGGGAGTACGGAGTAGCCACGGGTAAACAGAAGGTTCACGTTCGTATGGCGTTTGAAAACGCGTTCGAACGGTAAACAGAAGGTTCGTGTTCGTGTAGCGTTCGAGAACGCGTTCGAACGGAGCCAGACCTGATGCATGTAACACAAAGAATAAAGACAACAATGTCAAGCTCAGCATGTCCGATTAAACGTATCTTGCATTCAACCGAACACACATCAATCGGTGCGGCAAAGCATCGTGGTAGAGGGCTTTAACCCCTTCCCGTAGGGGATCTTTCATTCCACTTACTAAGCCCATGCGCTCGATTGAATCATGCATACATAGAATTAAAAACAATAATATCAAACTTAGCATGCCTGATTGAACGTATCTTGCATTCAAACGAACACACATCGACCGACGCGACAAAGCATTATGGTAAAGGGCTTTAACCCCTCCCCGTAGGGGATCTTTCATTCCACTTACTAAGCCCATGCGCTCGATTGAATCATGTATACATAGAATTGAAAGCAATAATATCAAACTAGTATGCCCGATTGAACGTGTCTTGCATTCAACCGAACACACATCAACCGGCGCGGCGAAGCATCATGGTAAAGGGCTTTAACCCTTCCCCATAGGGGATCTTTCATTCCACTTACTAAGCCCATGCGCTCGATTGAATCATACGTAAATAAGCAACATGAAGAATTCGAGTGACGAAAAATAAATGAATAAATCAAAGCAACATGAAACAAGAGAAGGTGTCGTTTATTCAAGTGGTACGTGGAGTTGTATCCCAAGTACAGACCGCACTACCGTCCATTCGGATTCGGCTACGGAATTTACGTCTGGGTTTCCATCCTATATACCACGAGAGACGACACTCTTTCATTCATCCAATACCCAAAACACACATCATACACAAACAAGATTCAACAAATAAGTAAAATACAATCAAAATAAATAACAAAAATTACATAAAGATGGGTGTGAAAAGTACCCTCAGGTCTAACCTTTTAAGCTGTCTCTCGGACTCGCGTTTCACGAAGATCGGAAGGGGTAAAGCTCCGTAACTTTTCTGGTTCACTGGTTTGCCTTTTCCTTCGCTGTTTTGCCGCTCAAGCTACTGTTTCGACTCCGTTTTACTGCTGTTTCCTTGTGGTTTAGCTGCCGTTTCCTCTGTATTTTCTGCTTACTATCTTTGGGTGTGTTCTTTTGGTGTTTTAGGCTACTGTTTTCATGGTTGTAGGGGCTGTATTTGGCTGTGGATTTCGGTAACGTGAGGGAGTGTTTTAATGTGAGGGAGTGTTTAAAGGTTTGTTGCTTTCGGTAATGTGAGGGTAGGGATGAAGAGAAAGGTTTGCTATCTTTCTTGTGATTTGCGTGTGATGTTTAGGGTTCTTTGTGTTGTTATTTTTTTTTTGTGAGTAGTGTATGAGCTAGAGGAGTGCATGTCTTGGTGAGGGGTTGTTTATATAGAGATGGGCTAGGGTTTCACCTTGTCTCACAAGGAAGGGATTTTGGCATTAAAAAGAGGATTTGACTTGGTGTTGAGCAAGGAAAGTCAAAGATTGAGGGGGGACAAATCTTGGCTAGATTAGGAAGTCAATATCTTTAATTTGTTATGATTGATTTTAATTAGGCATGACATCTTTTTAATTTAGTATGTGATTTGTTTAGTTAGGAAGTTGATATATTTGATTTATCTTATTAGGTATGATTATATTTTATGTTTTATTTAATTGGTAAATGGTTTAAATATTTTATTTAATATTTAATGTTTAATTTAATTAAATTGGGATGTGTTTTATGGGCTTTGGGGGGCTAATTAGGCTGGGGTGCGAGGCTAGCAGCAAAACCAGAAACACCGACTCCGTTCGAACGCCAATTCGGACGCTACACGAACGTCCGCAATCTGCCTGACTTTCGAACGAAGTAACGAACGCAGCACCAACGAAGACAGTGAACTTGTGAAATGAACTTGATGACGTACTTATTCTGAATTTCCCATTCCGACCTCTGTTTCCCGCAATATCCTCAGCTAAAAAGGTAGTGCCTCCAACTGAGACTCATCATCGGGTTTCACATGCGAAAATTCAATGTCTACAGTCGCACTTGAATTCGAAATGTGAGTGGGCCCACAAACACTCTCGGGCTCGGGTTCGCTAATTTCGAATTAACGAATTTTCCGTTGCGACATTATTAAATCAAATTTAATTAAATAATTATGCCTAGCAAAATTACTATTCACGTCGCTAGTGAATTAATTCTAAATTAACTCGTTCGCCCGAATTAAAATCTAATTTTAATTCCGTGTCGAAATCCAATTTCGTATAATATATCGAATATATTATTTTATCGATTAATTACAAATTAATCGTTCTTTCTCTTTAAATAATATTTTATCCCAGATAAAATATTTGCGTAATTAATCCTAGATTAATTTTCTCTCTCTTATAATTAATCTCAGATTAATAAAGTGCGAGTCATACGTCATCGGTGAATCTTCGGGAAGTGACCCATGAGATACCCGGATATGTTGGCAGTAAATTCGGTCGTCGGACTATCCAAACACGTACGTACCTAGTACTACGCTTTTACCGATTTACAAGACATGGTTGGCTTCTACCAAAGCATCGTGCCTACTCAATTCTCCCGAAATATTCTTAAAGGAATATATAATCTTTATCAGGCGTAGTATATGTAGTATTGCGTATTACGATCCAGTATCCGATGTCAAGTGCAAGGCCTGGGGCTGGAATTGTGTCTGCCCCGTACGAAGCACATATCGGATCTCTGCTAACCAGTCTCTATAATCGGATAAACATGACCTAGTCATAATATCCCGATAGCTGCAGCATAAAAGAGCACCAGTTCCGTATCCTACGTGATCATCATCTCCACTATGACTGGAGTGATACTTCCATCTTGACATCACACCCAATACACTACGATTCTCAATATACCCAAAAGAGGCGTACACAGAACCTGTTAAAGCCCTGGACGACCAAAACCAAAGTATATTGATTGTCGCAAGTATTAGTGGTGCAAGTCTAAGGTTAAGACCAAATACACCTACCCTGATTCGGACTTCCATAGACACATAGTCATACTACCAATGGAATTCCGAGGGGTCTATCCAGAGAGAAGTTGTTTCCGTACCATCGGTAAACACAACCTCCCATTACACTTGCATGAGTATCCTATACCAAAATATATGAGAACTATATCGTTATGCTCCCACAATGCGCACAAGTGTAATACTAGTCTATTCCGCATTATCGATGTCCAATCTCGATAATACTACGACTAGGGATATTTAATGATTAAACCTTCATAGATTGATACTGTCTCATATCATCTCAATCCGGAACTAATCATAAGGACCTTTCATCATTTATATATTTTGGTAATCTAATTACAAATGATAAAAGAGCAATTTCCTTTGTCACATAGTTAATTTGTACAACAACACCATGATCTGTACAAATAGTGATGTTATGGGTCATAATTGTCCAACACTCATAAGGTCCATTTGTTTCTTAAACTTGAATTCGTAATTTTTAAACCTTTAAACCAATTAACTTATTAATCCGCTTACATGCATCTCATATTCTTATTTAACATTTAAATTTCATAAAATCATATTTTATGACTAGAATATCATGCATATCTACATGTTATGGCATATGAAAATGCAAGAGTAGGCACCCTAGGATATATGATATGTTAATAAACAATTTAAAACATTCATATAAACCAGGTCTGGGCATCGCAATACACAGAGATGGGCGTCGCGACGCCCATAATTCTAGAAACTGGAATTATTCCAGCACAAGGCTGCATTGCGATGTAAGGTGACATGCGTCGTGACGCAAACGAGGTAGAAGCCTCTGGTTTTGTAAGCTGGACGTGTCGCAACTCGCTAAGGGTTATGTCGCGATGCAACCTAGTTTCCATGGCTGCAAAAAAAACTGAAAACATCCACAAAACAAATTGCGTTGACCGGGCTCTTATTTTTCTATACTAATCTAATTAGTGTAATAAATCAAAGGCATCACTTGGTCTTCAAAACATATGCCATGGAGTGTTATTGAGTTCTTTGCGGAATCGGCTCCACCAAGTTACAAATAGGGTTACATAATAAACTTATTGTAGGCACTGCATTTTTGCATATAAGTCCATATGATGAGTCTCATTTGGAGACACTACCTTTTAAGTCACGGAAGTCGCGGGAAACGAACGTCGGAATGGGAAATTCAGAATAAGTATGTCATCAGATTCACTTCACAAGTTCACTGTCTTCGTTCGTGCTACGTTCGTGACCACGTTCGAACGTCAAGCAGATTGCGGGCGTTCATGTAGTGTTCGAATCGGCGTTCGAACGGTGTTGGTATTTCTGGTTTTGCTGCTAGCCTCACACCCAAGCCCAATTAGCCCACCAAAGCCCATAAAACACATCCAAATTAATAAAACACATATTTAACACATGGGGAATTAAATAAAATCTAAAAATCATATACCAAATTAAAATAAATATCAAATAAAATCATTCCTAATTAAAATCAATCAAAAATATTATATACCAAACTAAACAAATTGTATGCCTAATCAAAACAAATTAAATATATTAACTTCCTAATTAACCAAATTTTTTCCCCCAATCAATCTTTGATTTTCCTTGTTTAACACCAAATCATATCCTCATTTAATGCACCAAATCCCTTCCTTGTCAAGCAAGGATTCACCCATCCCCTTTGCCTATAAAAACAAAGTTATTCCAACCCTTGAACCCTCCTTACTTTTCACGCATATACAGCAAAAAAAGAGCTCTCAATTCACGCCTAAGACAATAACAAGAAGCAAGAAATTTCTCTTCCCCTCCTCCCTCCACATCACCAAAAATGATCACCTTAAACAACCCTTACATTAACCGAAAATCACCCTTTGAATAACCCTTACATTAACCAAAAATCACACCCTCATACAGTAGCCTAAACACCTTAAAATAGCCCCCAAATCACCTAAAATAGTAATTAAAAAACTGCACTTAAAGCCTTTAAAAAAAACATCCAAAACAGTAGCCTAAAAACACCAAAAATAGTGAACGAAATATAGTAGCAATACAGCAGCAAAACGGCAGCGAAACAGAGGGAAAATAGCATCCCGAACAGCGAAGCAGCAAAGGGAAATGTTGAACTTGTGAACCAGAGGAGTCTCGGAGCATCCACCCTTCCGACGACCGCGTGCGGTACTTCCGAGAGTCGACATAAAAGGTTAGACCTGAGGGCACCCTTCGTATTTATTTTTTATTCATCTTTTAATCGTTTTAGTTATTTATTTCGTATGAGAGTCATTCATGGATGCATGTTGTGGCTTTGAATAAAATGGAAAATGTGTCGCCTCTTGTGGTATATAGGATGGAAACCCAGACATAAATTCCGTAGCCGAATCCAAATGGACGGTAGTGCGGTCTGTACTTGGGATATAACTCCACGTACCACTTGAGCAAACGGCGCATATTTTGTTTTATGTTGTTTGATTCGTTTATTATCTGTTATTTAAATTCTGCATGATATTTGTTTGTGTAATGATGAGATAAAGCGCATGGGCTTAGTAAGTTGGATTAAAGGTCCTCCGTTTTGAGGGGTTAAAAGCCTTTACCACGATGCTTCGCCGCGCCGGATGACGTATATTCGGTTGAATGTAAGATGTGTTCAATCAGGTATACAAAGTCCGATATCGTTGTCATTATTTTTATATGCATTATGTCCTTAGCGCATGGGCTTAGTAAGTTGGATTAAAGGTCCTCCGTTTCGAGGGGTTAAAATCCTTTACCACATGCTTCGCCATGCCGGATGACGTATATTCGGTTGAATGTAAGATGTGTTCAATCGGGTATACAAAGTCTGATATCGTTATCTTTATTTTTATATGCATTATGTTATTAGCGCATAGGCTTAGTAAGTTGGATTAAAGGTCCTCTGTTTCGAGGGGTTAAAATCCTTTACCACGATGCTTTACCGCGCCTTGTAGCCCGTTATTATTATTATGTATCATATATTCATCCGTTCACATATGCGTCATGTTGTTTACTATTTTTTTGAGGTCACTGCTGTAACCCCATTCGAACGCGTTTCAGAACGCCGCACGAAAGCATGTTTTCTGTCTCAGTTCGTTCGAACGTGTTCTCGAACGCTACATAAATGTGAACCTTCTGTTTCCCGTTCGAACGCGTTTCTAAATGCTATTCGAACGCGCACGTATTTCCTTTGTTTTATCATGCATCAGGTCTGGACCCGTTCGAACGCGTTATCAAACGCTATACGAACGCGAACCTTCTGTTTACCGTTCGAACGCGTTTTCGAACACTACACGAACGCGCACACACTGAACTGAGTCTTTTTCATCACATGTCATGCATAATTGTTTCTTAGGTGATTTCTCTTGTATCATGTAATCAATCATACTATTTGTATTCCTGCATTTATTTATTTGATGTATTCATGAGATGGTATTCAAGCATGATTTAGCCCATTTAGTTGTTCATTTTCAAGCATGATTAGTCATTTATTTTGCGTTTGGAACTTACATTATGTTTAGGTTGTTCTTTGTTTTCCGTATTATATGATCGAAGTATATTCATGAGGTTGCTGTGTGTTATTACATGTTCACCGTTATTCCAATTTGCTTCCATGCATGATTGTACAATTATTATCTACTGGCATGCCTATGATCGAATGTAATGTGCTTATGATATTGTATGCTTGCCGTATTTATCTCTATGCATGCAAATTTGGACATAGATTATATGCAAATAGGTTGTATGCAAATTGGGACATAGATTAAATACAAATAGGTTGTATGCAAATCCGGACATAGGCTATATGCAAACTTAGATATGAGCCTTGTATTTATGCATGCGAACTTAGGAGTAAATTATCCTTGGAAATAAATGTTGCTTAGGCTTGGTAGAATTATCGCACAAATCATTTTATTACAAGTGGTATAAGTAAGGGACCATTCTGAACCCAATGGTTTGAGGTCTTCCCTTGCGAGGGGTGAGTACGGCCTTAAATCTTTATCCCGGTTCACACCGGGTGGCGACTCCATTATTCTCCGGTTTAGTCCCCCGTGGGCTACTCCGTACTCCCAACCGGACCGCGAGCCTGGAACAGCATACGTTGCCCAGTTTCTGTGTTCCCATAGTCTGGCGACTCCATTGGGATAGAGAATCAGCCCCGAAATAATGTCTTGTAATATTATGATTTGTGCTTTAATTAACCGTGTCTACTGTGGGTTAAAAGGGGTTTAATCAAAGGCACTTTTAAGGCTGGGCAATGGTTTGGTGTCTTCCTTCATTCACTACCTTTCTATAAGGAAAAGCTGTGAAGGCACCTAGATAATCATTCACTCGTAGCCTATTGTGATGGACTAATTTGGAGGACCCGTTGTTTATTCCTGTCACCAAGCGATAAGAGCCTAAGAGGCTAGGGAACTTAAGAGAGCCTCGCTCCACCCTCCATCTGGGGAATCTACAACGGGAAATGCATCTGACAGTCAGTCACACACCATAACTCGTTGGCACGTACTGTAAGGTATAAAAAAGGTGCGCTCACTTGGTCGCTCGAACCCTTGAGTGGGGAGACCTAGTTATGGGAAATCCTTCGCCAGCGAGAGTCTTTATCTACACTCCCGCAAACCCACACGTAGTCCGGGGTTGTATGGCCTACAACAACTATTTCCTTGTGCTTGTGGACCATCCTCATTTGGATGCAGTTGGACTTCTTGTCAGAAATGCGAACTTGTTGGGCCATTTAAACTGGGACGAGTTCGTATCCTATGACAATTGGGCCAAAAGCTTCTGAAATGTTGATGGGCCACTCTGTAGAAATTATTTTTGTATGCTCATATTTGGGAACATTGTCGTTTGGATCCATTCGGACCTTTTGTCATGAGGTATGGGCTTGTTGGGCCATTTAAACTGGGACAAGAACGTATCTTATGATGATTGGGCCAAAAG
Source organism: Zanthoxylum bungeanum (assembly GCA_019454045.1). NCBI lineage: Eukaryota > Viridiplantae > Streptophyta > Magnoliopsida > Sapindales > Rutaceae > Zanthoxylum > Zanthoxylum bungeanum. The sequence goes on along the minus strand of SKCR01044818.1, from coordinate 95,938 downwards.
CTTCTAAAACGCCAATGGGCCATTATATGTTTGTGTTTAAGAACATTATCATTTGGATATGGTTGGACTTCTTGCCATAAGATATGAACTTGTTGGGCCATTAAAACTGGGACGAGTTCACTCCTATGACAGTTAGCCCAAAAGCTTCTATAATGATGATGGGCCGATTTGTGTGAAAATTTTAATGAATTGATATATTCCTTATATCGCCTACATCTCATTCATCTCATGTATACATATATCCTGTTAACACCCTCTATGTCTATAAAAGACATCATAAATTCCTGTTGGGTTAGGAAAGAGGGAAGGCTCACTAAAGATCGGTAACAGATATGAGTACATCCGATAATGAGGTATCCCGGATAGATCAGTTGGAAAATGGTCTCGCCAAAATTACTGAACAGTTGCAAGCCTTGACTACTGATGTGGCTGGTATGGCTGTACCCCGTGCTAGGGGGAATTCTGAGAATGTGAGGCGCGAGTAGCCTCCGAATGGGTTGGGGGATGATATCGCCGCTTTTGATGGTGACATGGCAGAGTATGCAACAGGCAGAGTGATTGGGTCTATGGCAAAATTTCAGAAGCTTCGGGATCAGGTTGAAACAGTTACCCGTAAAATGAGGGGTAAACATGAGGAGTTGTTAGAATATGAGGCAATGACCTTCGAAGAACAGTTGCCAGCTCAGTTCAAGATGTCGGATATGGCTAAGTTCAACGGGAATGGGGATCCGAGGGTCCATCTTCGTCAGTATGTTTCAGTTATGAGTTCAGTGAGTTTATCCAAGCATCAAGTGCAGAAAATATTTGGGATGTCACTTGAGGGAGAGCCAGTAGTTTGGTATCACAACCTTCAGAAGAAGATTAGGGAAGATTGGAGGGAACTGGTTGATGCTTTTCTGAAGCAATATGTTACAGATCTGGAGATTGATTTGTCACTCCGAGATTTGGAGAACACTAAGCAGAAGCCGGAGGAAAGCTTCAAAGAGTATGTAGACCGCTGGAGAAGCCAACTCCTAAAGATGCATACTCGGCCCTCAGAGAATGACCAAATTAAGATGATTATCAAGGGCACCAAGCCCTCCATCTATGGGAAATTGAGGAGGATGACCTCCATGATCAATGACTTCCGACAATTGAGGGAAACTGTCATGGATATTGAAGAATAAGAAGAAGCAGAGAACATTAAGTTTTATGGCCTTAGTATGAGGCCTATTGGGGGAACATCAGGTACCAAACCTGTTTCTGCGGAGATTGCTACCATCCGGAATCGGAGATTCTCCAACTTAGGGAGACCATTTGTCTAAAGTGTTGGAGAAATTAAAAAGACAATGACTTCTGAAACCCCTGGAGACCAAACCATTTCCCAACCCTCCACCACCATATCTCAACCTGAGCCAATACTGTCACTTCCACCAACAGAAAGGACATGACACTGACAATTGTGCCCGCCTCCGCCATGAAATCCAGGACCTTATAGACTCCAAAAAGATACCCGATCCTGAAACAGAACGTCCCAACCACACCAAAATCCCCTACCAAATTACCACTCTATCCCCCCCCCCCCCACCGACCTATATGATAAACTCTGGCCTACCTGAAAGCCTTGTCCTCAAATCCTTTGACCACCAAGCCTATTGCCTTGGAATTTGGGATAGTAACAGTGAAGATGAGACAAAACGGGGGCAGAATTTCTGGGAAGACTTCTCCAGTAGTGATGAAGAAGAAGTGAGGGGGATGACACGTACTGGGTGTTTCTACAATGATATGACCGAGAGGGTAAAAGAGTGTTATCAGAGAGTAGAGAAGTGGCTGGGAATACAGAAAATGCCGAGGGAGATGTAGTGCTACAGCAGTTGAGGAAAACCCGAGAACAAGTGAGTATCTGGGATTTATTGTGTGCATCTCAGGAGCACAGGCGGGCCATGGTTGAGGCCTTAAGCAAGATAGTTGTGACGGAGGATGCCAACCCCGCAATGTTTGTTGGATCAGTGCAAAATGAGGCTTTGCAGGCAATCACTTTTTCTGAGGAAGAACTCCCAGCTGAGGGGAGAAATCATAATAGACCTTTGTTTATCAGAGCTAAAGTGAGGGGTAAAAGGACCTCTTGTGTGATGGTGGATGATGGCTCATCCATTAATGTGTGCTCGTCGAAGATTTTGGCCAAGCTAGGTATAAAAACAACAGATCTGGATCCCTCTAGTATGACTATCATTTTGCTTATTTGCCCGAGTCTTTTTCCTCTAACTTGCATGGCTTGAGTATATTTGATATCAGCTCCACCAGAACGAATGCATTTAACTTAGGCACGCCTGAGAATCCCAAGGAAATTCTGATTGCAAGAGAAGTTACCACTGAAGAGCGGGAGAAATTAGAAGAAGTATTGGTCAGATATGCCAGAGTGTTTGCTTGGTCCTATGAGGACATGCCTGGGGTAGACAAAAGCATTGCCCGGCACACAATACCAACTTATCCGAATATGAAGCCAGTGAAATAGAAACTCCAACGGATGAGACCTGAGTGGGCCGAGAAGGTCAGAGAAGAGGTTAAGAAACAGATAGATGTGGGGTTCTTGGAAGTGGTAAAGTATCCTGAGTGGTTGGCAAATGTTGTGCCAGTGCCGAAGAAAGACGGGAAAGTCAGAATGTCTATGGATTACAGAGATCTCAACATGGCTTGTCCGAAAGATGATTTTCCTCTACCTCATATTGATGTACTAGTTGATAGTGCAGCTTTATCTGCCATGTATTCATTTGCAGATGGGTTTTCAGGGTATAATCAGGTCCTTAGGGCTGAGGAAGACAAGCACAAAACGTCCTTCGTCACAGAGTGGGGTACTTATTGTTACAAGGTAATGCCGTTTGGGCTAAAAAATGCAGGAGCTACTTATTAGCGGATGGCCACTACATTGTTCCACGATCTGATGCACAAAGAGATTGAAGTGTATGTGGATGACATGATGGTGAAATCAGAGACAAGAATTGGGCATATAGAAGCACTGGAGAAGTTCCTTCAGAGGGTTGACAAATACAACTTGTGGCTGAATCCCAAGAAATGTGTGTTTGGGGTAACATCAGGAAAATTACTGGGACACACAGTAGGGATGGGTGGAATAGAAGTAGATTTTGAGAAAATCAAGGCAATCACCGAGATGCCTACACCAAAGACAGAAAAAAAAGTCAGAGCATTCCTTGGGAAAATCTAGTACATCAGTCGGTTCATTGCCAAGTTGACGTCAGTATGTGAGCCTATCTTCAAACTGTTGAGAAATGACCAGCCAGTGAAATGGAATGAGCAGTGTCAGTCAGCTTTCGACAAGATCAGAGAATACTTGGTAAAGCCTCCTATTTTGAAACCTCCGAGACTGGGCAGACCCTTGGTACTGTATTTAGCTATAGAATCGGAAGCACTGGGGGCAATGATGGTACAGGCAGATGAGACCGGGGTAGAGCATGCAGTCTACTATCTCAGTAAGAAAATGCTTCTGTATGAAGCCCGCTATCAAGAAGTAGAGAAGATCTGTTTGGCATTAGTATGGGTATCCAGAAAATTGTGGCATTACTTCCAATCTTACAAGATCCAGGTAGTGGCAAAGGAGAATCCTTTGAAATATCTGCATTCAGTGCCTTCGCTAGTTGGAAAATTGGGCAGATGGTTAGTGTTGCTGACAGAGTTTGACATTGAGTACCTCACTTCCAAAGTGATCAAGGGGCGAGTCGTAGCAGATTTTCTGGCATTGCAACCTATTGAAGGGGATCAGCATAAGTTTGAATTTCTAGATGAAGAGATCCAGTCAATAGCAGTTTAGGGATGGAAAATGTACTTTGACGGAGCAGTGAATTACAAAGGAGCCGGAATTGGGATCGTGTTAGTGACCCCCGGAGGAGAGACTTTGCCTTTGGCCAAGAGGTTGACGTTCAGAGTAACTAACAACATGGCCGAGTATAAAGCATGTGCTTTTGGTTTGACTGCACTGATAGCCTTGAAGGCTGAGAGCGTGGAGGTCTACGGAGATTCGATGCTAGTGATCCGACAGATGCAGGTAGAATGGGAATTGAAAGAAGAACGGTTGAAACCTTACCTTTTTCACCTCAGAAATTTAGCACAGGTTATCCCCGATTGTAAGTTTTAGCACTTACCGCGAGAAGAGAATCAGATGGCTGATGCATTAGCTACACTTGCAGCAACTTGGGAAAATCCAGAGAAGTTGGTAATGAGACCGTTGGTACCGACAACAGAAAATAGACCCATTTATGAGATAGAAAGAGTCCTGGAAGTGGAGGTCGACGATGGTAAACCTTGGTATCACGACATTCAAAGGTATCTGGAACACGGGGAACTCCCGGAGGGAGCAGGCAGAAAAGACAGATTAGCCATTCAGAATTTAGCTTCCCAATATGTGATTTTGAAAGGGGAACTATACAAGAGGCAAGAAAACGGTATTCAGTTGAAATGTTTGAGAAGAGAAGAGGCACATCAGGTAATGGAAGAAGTACACGCCGGGGTATGTGGTCCGCACATGAACGGGTTGAATCTTTCCCGCAAGATAGTGAGACAAGGTTTTTACTGGTCAACCATGGAGACGACTGTGCGAAGATGGTAAAGCACTGTCATGATTGTCAAGCACACGGTAATTTGAATCATTTGCCGCACACAGAGTTGCATGGGTTTTTAGAGCCGTAGCCTTTCTCAGCATGGGGAATTGATATGATTGGAGAGATTCGACCAAATGCATCGAATAGGCATCGCTTCATAGTAGTGGCAGTAGATTATTTATCAAAGTAGGTGGAAGCCGAGTCATTCTGCAATGTTACAGCGAAGCAGATGGCAAAGTTTATAGCTCGGAATATCATTTGTCGGTATGGTATGCTGCACCATGAGGTTACAGATAACGAAGTTCAGTTCCAGGGGAAACAAATGCAATGCTACAGAAAAACAGGATAGGCCATCATAAGTCATCACTGTACAGGCCGCAGGCAAATGGGGCAGTTGAGGCAGCCAATAAGACTATAAAGACGATTCTCACCAAGATGACAGAAAGCTACAGAGATTGGGCAGATAAGCTACCGTATGCCTTGTGGGGGTATAGAACGTCAGTAAGAACAGCAACAGGGGCCATACCTTTTTCTCTAGTCTATGGAATGGAAGCAGTATTGCCAGTGGAAATGGAAATACAGTCTATGAGGGTATTAGTAGAAACGGAGTTACCGGAACAAGAATGGGTCACACAGAGGTTTGAACAGTTAGCACTGCTAGATGAGAAGAGAATAAATTCCTTGCATCACATGCAGATATATCAGAAGAGGTTGGCTCGGGCATTCAACAAGAAGGTGCACCCTACAAAGATTAAAAAGGGTGATTTGGTACTTAAGCAGTCAAGGTCGTCGACGACAGATCCGAGAGGAAAGTTCAGACCTAACTGGGAATGACCTTACATAGTGCAGAAAGTAATGGGAAATGGGGCAGTGAAACTGTCAGACTTGGAAGGTAACGAGTTCACTGAGCCGATCAACGTGGACAGATTGAAACAGTATTTTGCCTGAGAAAGAGAAGACTTGGCAGAAGGCCTAACCCGACGGGATAAGGAAACTCATGCATGCATGCATACACGTAACACATTTTGGCATTCGTTTTGTGTTTGTTTTGTATTCACAGGTTTTGAAGAAGAAATGAGAAGGCGGCAAAGACAAGCCGATTAGAAGCATCAACATACCAGTAGCAGTTTTGGGATGCATCCCAGGGGGCGAGGCCCACATCAATACTAGCAGCACTCTTGGGGATGCGTCCCGGGGTTGAGGCCCACGTCAACACATATACCAGTTGCAGTTATTGGGATGCGTCCCAGGATCGAGGTCCACTGCATCATCAGTTTCGGGATACGTCCCAAGGTCGAGGCCCACCTTTTGTCAGCGGTATTGGGATACGTCCCAAGGTCGAGGCCCCTGTTGTCGGTTGCAGCTATTGGGATGCGTCCCAGGATCGAGGTCTACTGCATCATCAGTTTCGGGATGCGTCCTAGGGTCGAGGCCCACCTTTTGTCAACGGTATTGGGATGCGTCCCAGGGTCGAGGCCCCCGTTGTCGGTTGCAGCTATTGGGATGCGTCCCAGGATCGAGGTCCACTGCATCATCAGTTTCGGGATGCGTCCCAGGGTCGAGGCCCACCTTTTGTCAGCGGTATTGGGATGCGTCCCAGGGTCGATGCCCCCGTTGTCGGTTGCAGTTATTGGGATGTGTCACAGGATTGAGGTCCACTGCATCATCAACTCAGTTCAAGACAGTAGGCAAGTCAGTAGGCAGCTGGTGAGCCAGGTAAGTGAAAATGCATTGCATAACTTTGATAGGATTGTCACTGTTACACATTACACAAGTCCCATCAAAGTGGGGGCAACTGTAGGCACTGTATTTTTGCATATAAGTCCCTATGATGAGTCTCATTTGGAGATACTACCTTTTAAGTCACGGAAGTCGCGGGAAACGGACATTGAAAGGGGAAATTCAGAATAAGTATGTCATCAGATTCACTTCACAAGTTCACTATCTTCGTTCATGCTGCGTTCGTGACCACGTTCGAACGTCAAGCAGATTGCGGGCGTTCGTGTAGCATTCGAATCGGTGCTCGAACGGTGTCGGTATTTCTGGTTTTGCTGCTAGCCTCACACCCAAGCCCAATTAGCCCACCAAAGCCCATAAAACACATCCAAATTAATAAAACACATATTTAACACATGGTAATTAAATAAAATCTAAAAATCATATACCAAATTAAAATAAATATCAAATAAAATCATGCCTAATTAAAATCAATCAAAAATATTATATACCAAACTAAACAAATTGTATGCCTAATCAAAACAAATTAAATATATTAACTTCCTAATTAACCAAATTTTGTCCCCCAATCAATCTTTGATTTTCCTTGTTTAACACCAAATCATATCCTCATTTAATGCACCAAATCCCTTCCTTCTCAAGCAAGGATTCACCCATCCCCTTTGCCTATAAAAACAAAGCTATTCCAACCCTTGAACCCTCCTCACTTTTCACGCATATACAGTAAAAAAGGAGCTCTCAATTCACGCCTAAGACAATAACAAGAAGCAAGAGATTTCTCTTCCCCTCCTCCCTCTACATCACCAAAACTGATCACCCTAAACAACCCTTACATTAACCGAAAAATCACCTTGGAATAACCTTTACATTAACCGAAAATCACACCCCCATACAGTAGCCTAAACACTTTAAAACAACCCCCAAATCACCTAAAATAGTAACTAAAAAACTGCCCTTAAAGCCTTTAAAAAAAACAACCAAAACAGTAGCCTAAAAACACCAAAAATAGTGACCGAAATACATCTGCAATACAGCAGCAAAATGGCAGTGAAACGGAGGGAAAACAGCAGCCCGAACAGCGAAGCAGCAAAGGGAAATGTTGAATCAGTGAACCGGAGGAGTTGCGGAGCATCCACCCTTCCGACGACCGCGTACGGTACTTCTGAGAGTCGACATAAAAGGTTAGACCTGAGGGCACCCTTCGTATTTATTTTTTTTTCATCTTTTAATCGTTTTAGTTATTTATTTCGTATGAGAGTCGTTCATGGATGCATGTTGTGGCTTTGAATAAAATGGAAAATGTGTCGCCTCTTGTGGTATATAGGATGGAAACCCAGACATAAATTCTGTAGCCGAATCTGAATGGACGGTAGTGCGGTCTGTACTTAGGATACAACTCCACGTACCACTTGAGCAAACAGCGCATATTTTGTTTTATGTTGTTTGATTCGTGTATTATCCGTTATTTAAATTCTACATGTTATTTGTTTGTGTAATGATGAGATAAATCGTATGGGCTTAGTAAGTTGCATTAAAGGTCCTCCGTTTCGAGGGGTTAAAATCCTTTACCACGATGATTTGCCACGCCGGATGACGTATATTCGGTTGAATGTAAGATGTGTTCAATCGGGTATACAAAGTCTGATATCGTTGTCTTTATTTTTATATGCATTATGTCATTAGCGCATGGGATTAGTAAGTTGGATTAAAGGTCCTCCATTTCAAGGGGTTAAAATCCTTTACCACGATGCTTCGCCGCGCCGGATGACGTATATTCGGTTGAATGTAAGATGTGTTCAATCGGGTATACAAAGTCCGATATCATTGTCTTTAATTTTTTATGCATTATGTTATTAGCGTATGGGCTTAGTAAGTTAGATTAAAGGTCCTTCGTTTCGAGGGGTTAAAATCCTTTACCACGATGCTTTGCCGCGCCTTGTAGCCCGTTATTAGTTATTAGGTGTCATCTATTCATTCGTTCATGTATGCGTCACATTGTTTACTATTTTTTTGAGGTCACTATTGTAACCCCGTTCGAACGTGTTTCAGAACGTCGTACGAACGCATGTTTTCTGTCTCAGTTTGTTTGAACGCGTTCTCGAATTCTACACGAACACGAAACTTCTATTTCCCATTCGAACGCGTTTATAAACGCTATTCGAACGCGCACGTATTTCCTTTTTTTCATGCATCGGGTCTGGACCCGTTCGAACACGTTATCAAACGCTATACGAATGTGAACCTTCTGTTTACCGTTCGAACGTGTTTTCGAACGCTACACGAATGCGCACACACTGAACTGAGTCTTTTTCATCACATGTCATGCATAATTATTTCTTAGGTGATTTCTCTTGTATCATGTAATCAATCATACTATTTGTATTCCTGCATTTATTTATTTGATGTATTCATGAGATGGTATTCAAGCATGATTTAGCCCATTTAGTTGTTCATTTTCAAGCATGATTAGTCATTTATTTTGCGTTTGGAACTTGCATTATGTTTAGGTTGTTCTTTGTTTTCTGCATTATATGATCGAAGTATGTTCATGAGGTTGCCGTGTGTTATTACATGTTCACCGTTATTCCAATTTGCTTCCATGCATGATTGTACAATTATTATCTACTGGCATGCCTATGATCGAATGTAATGTGCTTATGATATTGTATGCTTGCCGTATTTATCTCTATGCATGCAAATTTGGACATAGATTATATGCAAATAGGTTGTATGCAAATTGGGACATAGATTAAATGGAAATAGGTTGTATGCAAATCCAGACATAAGTTATATGCAAACTTAGATATGAGCCTTGTATTTATGCATGCGAACTTAGGAGTAAATTATCGTGGGAAATAAATGTTGCTTAGGCTTGGTTGAATTATGGCACAAATCATTTTATTACAAGTGGCATAAGTAAGGGACCATTATGAACCCAATGGTTTGAGGTCTTCCCTTGCGAGGGGTGAGTGCGACCTTAAAATCTTTGTCCCGGTTCACACCGGGTGGTGACTCCATTATTCTTCGGTTTAGTCCCCCGTGGGCTACTCCATACTCCCAACCGGGCCGCGAGCCCGGAACAGCATGTGTCGCCCAGTTTCTATGTTCCCACACTTATTACAAAGGAAATGAACTTACAACACTTGAAAGAAAAAGACCTTATGGTCTAAACTTAAAACACTTGAAAGAATATGACCTTATGGTCTTACATTTCCAATGCTAAAAACAAGAGCCGGAAAAAATAACGATCAACGCAATACATTCATCACATGAATCAAAAGTAAACATTCATCACATAAACATTAAGAAACCATTCATCTTATGAATCTAATTGTGCCTACTCATCACAACATTCATTCTAATAATCTATATCGTATATAAATTATTAGAACTTGAAACTTTAAAGGAGAAGGGTTAAGAACACTTTTCAACCTTAAGCTCTTGATGCCAATTGTAGGAAATGACTTTCCTTAGCGCGACAGAAGTTGCTTGTGGTGGCTCCGGGTCCGGTATGGATCTTTAAAATTTTATTTGCCTTATCCCTTTGTTGTAGTAGCCGAGTTCAATCCTTTGGTGTCCAACACTTGGATCAACCACTCGATCTTCCGAACTATGACTCAAAACCAACGAACCAAAGTATGGGCTTCACTCACAAAGATTAAACTCTAAACGATTTAGAGAATCAAGATGTCACAATTAGTGTTTGGCTTTAGGAATTTAAAACACTCTCACAACACTTGTGAATGTTTGAACTCTATCATTTTTTCTCTCTCAAATTCTTTCTCACAACACTTGTGTGAATGTTTCCAAGATATTATCCTTAGGAAGTGAGAGAAATGGTAGAGATTATATTCCCTTACAAAAGCGAACCAACCTTGTCATTAAGCATCTAATGCTTTCTTGTAATGGTCAACACAAAAATGTGAATGTCATACCAAATCATAAGAAATGATAAGTTAAAGACAAGGACTTTGTCATTAAGCATCTAATGTTTTCTTTCAATGGCAAACACATAAATGTGGAGGCCATACCAAAGCATAAAATGCATTAGCTAATGACAAATATATTAGGTGTATACAAGCCACCTAATAGACATAATTGCTTGGATGACATGGTAAGCCATATGGCTTTGTCTCCAATGGTAAATAAAAATCAATATCTTAATAATGATTTATTTACCTTCAATTATGTTATAGTAATTATCTCATAATTATTAGTAACTTGATTATCTTATAATCAACACTTGATTATCTCATAATCAAAGAATTCTAGAAAATATTAAGTTAAACTAATTTAACATAGTTTTCATTTGTGACAATAAATATTATTAATCTCATTAACAATATATAAATATAAAGTGACCATATAATTAGACAATCTAATTATATTAGGTTTGCTACAGTTAGTCGAGCTAGCAAGGGGACCAAATGGACCTACGGTTCCGAGCTCCAATAATTTTGAAATATTAATTAAACTCTTCATTCAAATATTACAAATTATTAACTCCGCATTATTCCACTAAAAACTCGAAGTTGAACTCATGTTACCGCAGATGGATTAAATAAACCGAACAACTTCGGTGTCCATCAATATAGTCATTACATATGGATATAACCATTCTCAAATATCTCATAAATAGAGCCGGGTCAAAAGTCCGTTAAACCCCTCTAAATATTTTGTCTCTTAAGCACCATTGATTCTATAATGAACAATTAATTCATAAAAATTATGAATATAAAACTTTCTATTCGTAATAGAACAGTTGAGCGCTCAAATTGTTCAAGTCTCGAATCAACTCTTAAAAAAGATATTTTTCTGCTTCTCGTAAGAAGGAGTGAATTCCATATCTATGTAAAACATTCCCAGCTACACACCAAACCATATCCCAAAATACGTAGTTATTGGCCGGGAATGCAACACCAACCTCACCATAGTAAATCAAAAGACATAACATGTCATGCAAGAGTTTGTAGTACACTCAGGATTAAGATCGAATCCATATATGACCATCTATTAGATAAAATGAATTTCTTCGGTTAACGGATATTAAAAGAAATTCGTATTTATCTGAGTCCAATCCAATATGATCTCATCTACAAGATGCCTCAATTCCCATGTCACTACATGAACGATCCCGGATCAAGGTCGGCATACAAGTATAGAATAGACCGCAGTTATAAATAAACCACAAATAAAGTACCATCTTTGTTTGCTCTCTATTGACAAACATACACTAAGTCTGAAGGTACAATAATAATCAAGGTAAACAAGACAATTGGACAATATGCGATATAAATCAAACAACTTTGATAAAATGAATAATGCATTTATTATTATTACAATAATCAATTCAGTTTACAATACATGAAGATCTAGGACATAAATCCCAATATGTATGCATATATATGTATGTATGTATGTATGTATATATATATGTCTGCAAATGATCTTTTATGTCTACAACTTTGACGTTCATAATAATTTCGAATTCGAAAGTTTTCATGACGAAAATTGATAAAACATCTGGAAGTGTGTTATGTATAATTATTAAAGTCATTTTCAAAACAAAAAAATAATAAAATAAGAAATGAAAATTGTCAAACTTCCACCTAAGCATATTTGGTGGAGGATTTGGTGACATGTTTTTTTTCCAAATTTTGTGCCATGTTTGGTGGAGAAATTTGTGGAGAAAATTGGTCGAGGTAAAATTTTGCCTATAAATACCAAGTCATTTCATTTGGAAATTTCGTACTTTCCTTGAGGTTTCTAATAAGGAACTTGAGGATTGTATCTTGTGTGTTTATTTTCTGTGTTTTAAATATGTATAGTTATTTTTAGTAATAATAGTTTGTGTGTTTTTACTTTTTTTATGTTTTATAGTTAATTTCTGCTGGGGGAAGGGTGAAACATTTAATATTATAAGGTAGATTAATCTCACTTAATTTATAATATGGAAATTGTAATTAATAATATGGATTAAAGTTGATACTGCCTTAATGGCTGGTTTTATTTTTTTGACATAATGTGACACCGCCTATATGGTCGGTCTTTAGGTGACAGTTGATTACCGCCTATATGGCTGGTTTATGAACAAATAATAACACCGCCTTTATGGCTGGTTTGACTTAAATGGGTAACACTGACAATTTATATATTATAGTAAAGTGAGAGATTTCTACATTTGAAATATTAAAGGTGGATCGAATAACCCCATCATTTTTTTATTCTATAGAAGTGATGAAATACAATATTCATGAGTTTAATAATTGATTTAATTATATTATGTTTAATAATTTTGTTTGTTTATTTAGTCTTAAGCTTAATGCTTCTTGTTAACTAGTCATTAATAAGATTGATGGGGTAAACTTAAAATGAACTTGACGAATGGATTTTAGGTTTCAGCTTTAGATTCCATAGCTCACGATCTCACCTTGAGGTAAAAGTCTATTAGGTAGATTTCCTTACAAGATAGGAATATACCTGTCGGGCGGGGGTAGCCATAATTGGAACTTGAACTTAATGAATTCAGATAACTTGGTTAACATAGGAATATGATTAATTGGGTTATTTTTGGGTGTTTGCATCTGACCATCGGAAGAGGCTTTTGCATATTTTCGTGTTCCAGGTTAGCAAACTGATTTATTACACATATATTAGAGAATCAATTCATCATTAGAATAATATTGTGTGGAATCATAACCCTAGATGTTTGTGTCTTTTGTTTATTTTCCTTAGTATTTTCTTTTGTGTTTGTTTTTATTTATTTCTTTAGCAAATCCACATTCAACCAACCAATCAAGTGGGGGTAGCCATAATTGAAACTTGAACTTAATGAATTCAAATAACTTGGTTAACATAGGAATATGATTATTTGGGTTCTTTTGGGTGTTTGCATTTGACCATCGGAAGAGGCTTTTGTATATCTTCTTGTTCCAGGTTAGCAAACTGGTTTATTACACATATATTAGAGAATCAATTCATCATTAGAATAATATTGTGTGGAATAATAATCCTAGATGTTTGTGTCTTTTGTTTATTGTCCTTAGTATTTTCTTTTGTGTTTTTATTTATTTAGCAAATCCACATTCAACCAACCAATCAAGCAATCATTCTCTTCTCCCTTTAATTAGATACCTGTAAATAAATAGAATCAATAATTAATAACAACAATATAAATTAAGTCCTCGTGGGATTGATATTTTTATACTACTTAAGCGATACGTGCGCTTGCGTTACGTGTGTGATTTCACCGTTCAGAAAATCCCTAAGAAGATATTGTGTGTTATTGAGTCCAAGACTAAACCTAAAATTCCTTCGTCAAGTTCAATTAAGTTTACCAAATCAATCTTACAGGTGATCAGACAATAAGAAGTACTAAACACAAAATTCAATAAATACGCCGAGAAATCACACAAGATATAAAAAAATATTGTCGAGATCGACAATCTTTTGCTTCCTGTTGTTGAGACTCGGTGTTTTTTTTCGCTTGATGTGCTTTATATCGGGACATGCTGCTCAAGTCATCGAATAAGGCCCGATTTTGCTCCGATGTACAAATTAATCACTTGTTATGTCTTGTTTAGCCGTCTTATGATGTAGATCTACAAAATACGCACAAAACACATCAAAACGCTCATGAAACCCAAGCTAACCCACAAAATGCCAGGTAGAGAGACGGTAAATATAAACATATTAACCGCTGATCACATGTTTACTTCCCTATTTTCTTTAATTTCATTTTTTTTAATTGCACACATTTACTACTTATTCATCTCTCTCACTCTCTCTTACTATCTTACTTTTGTTGGACAATTATGACACATACCGTCACTATTTGTACAGATCATGGTGTTGTTGTACAAATTAACTATGTAACAAAGGAGATTGCACTCTTATCATTTGTGATTAGATCACCTAGATATATAAATGATAGGAGGTCCCTATGATTTGTTCCTGGACGGAGAATGATATGAGACAGTATCAGTCCATGAAGGATAAATCATTAAATATCCCTAGTTAGAGTATTATCGAGATTGGACATCGATAAATACGTAAAAGACTAGTATTACACTTGTGCGCGTTGTGAGGGCACAACGGCATAGTTCTCATATATTTGGGTATAGGATACCCATGCAAGTGTAATAGGAGGTTGTGTTTTACCGATGGTACGGGAAATAGCCTCGCTCTGGATAGACCCCCTCGGAATTCCATTGGTAGTATGACTATGTGTCTATGGAAGTCCGAATTCAGGGTATGTGTATTTGTTCTTAACCTGAGACTTGCACCGCTAATACTTGCGACAATCAATATACTTTGGTTGCGGTCGTCCAGGGCTTTAACAGGTTCTGTGTACGCCTATGCTGGGTATATTGAGAATCGTAGTGTGTTGGGTGTGATGTCAAGATGGAAGTGTCACTCCAGTCATATGGAGATGATGGTCACGTAGGATACGGTACTAGTACTCTTAAGTACTGCAGTCATCGGGATAAAATGACAAGGTCATGTTTATCCGATTATAGAGACTAGTTACCAGACATCCGACATGTGCTTCGTACGGGGCAGACACAATTCCAGCCCTAGGCCTAACACGTGATCATTCGATATTGGACAGAATTACGCAATATTATGTATACTAAGCCTGATATAGATCCTTTATTCCTGTAAGGATATGTCTGGAGAATTGGGAAGGCATGGTGCTTTGCTTGAAGCCAACCTTGTCTTGTAAATCGGTAAAATGTAGTACGAGGTACTTACCTATTCGGATAGTCCGATGACCGAATTTACTACCAATATATCTGGGGATCTCATGGGTCGCTTCCCAAAGATTCACCGATGTCGTATGACTAACACTTTAATTAATATGGGATTAATAAGATGAGAGAGAAAATTAATCTGAGATTAATTGCGGAGATATTTTATCTGGGATAAAATATCAATTAAAGAGAGATAACGATTAATTTGGAATTAATCGATTAATTAATATATTTGATATATTAAACGAAATTGGATTTCGACGCGGAATTAAAATTAGATTTTAATTCGGGCGAACGAATTAATTTTGAATTAATTCGTTAGCGACGTGAATAGTGATTTCGCTAGGCGTAATCACTTAATTAGGACGCAACGGAAAATTCGTTAATTTAGAATTAGTGAACCCGAGCCCAGGATTATTTGTGAGCGCATTCGCATTTCGAATTCGAGTGCGGAACGGAAGTCAAATCAAGCGTCAAATCGCTAGTCGTATCTAGCGTCACATCAAGTGTCAAATCATGTCACTTTGAGTGATGTGACCATTGATTAATTGATGGTAGTTGTTGGAGTTGTTGGAAAGCTTTTGCCTTTGACTTTTGGAAAGCCAAAAGTGGTAAATCATTTGTTTATTTTTTGGAAAAATATATAAGTGTATTAGATACACTTTTCCAACTAATTCAACACAATTTTCTCTCCTCCTCTCTTCTCTCATCTCACGCCCAAAGAGGGCCAATTTTCTTCTGTTCTTGGCAGTGAATTGTCGTGAGTCTTGAAGGAAAATGGAAGCAAGTGTTTGATTTTTGTGGCAAAAATCATAAGAGCTAGCACTCAAAGAGACATGCGAAGGTGATAGGGAAGTCCACCCATGAGCCGGGAATCATTTCGCAAAGCTTGGAGCTTGATTCTTGGTGATCAAAACTGAAACCAATGAGCTCACTGCCGAGCAGTCCAATGGGCAGAAGTTTGAGTTTTTGTTCGTTGTCGCGTCGCTCAACCGATCGATGTGAGTATTCCGTAACTCCCTCGTTGTATTCGTACTTGATTCATGCTTGTCTATTGATTCTTGGGACCTTAGTAAACTCCAACAATGGTATCAGAGCAAGGAAAAGCATGAAAAAGTTTAGGGCTTAAAATTTGGGTAAACTTGATTTTGAGCATGATTAATGAAATTGGATGAATTAGTATGCTTAAATGTGTTTGAATTGAGGATTGATTGGATCAATTTGTTGAAATTGTGTTTGGAATAAATTTCCCCAATTTTCTTGGTGTTGGCCGAGAGTTAGAAGCCCTATAATATCTTGGGATTTTTTATTTTTGATCATTGGATGTGTTGGAAATCATTCGGGAATATGATTTAATGTCGATTGTGGAATTAATTGGATTGAATTCAAATCGGACGTTAAATCCCCAAATTGCCGAGAGTCATTGAGCATGTATTGGGTTTGATTTTAATTAAATTATGTTGGACATGATTTAATATTGATAAGCATGATTAATTAGGCTAATTGATTTTTTAGGAATTTTAATTGGATAATTAATTGTGCAATGCACTTTAGGTAATTAAATTGGGAATTTGGAATTTGGCAATTTAATTGAATTGGGCTAATTTTGGAAATTGGGCTTGAAATGTTGTAATTGGACTTATTGGGCTTGGTTGTACCAAGTTGGGTTAAAGCAAATTGGATTGGATCCAATTGGGCCCAAAACCGCCTCCATAAAGCCCAAATGCGACAAATGGATCTTTAAAGTTTAATTGGGCCTAATGGGCCAAAATTTATTTCTGGGCTTATAGGGTAACTCCCGGATTGGACTTTGGTTATTGGGTTCGACCCGAGTTGACCAAAAGTCCACGCCTTAAGAAATTAATTAAAAGCCCATTGGACTTTAATTAAATTAACGTTGGACGTTAAACGGGCTTTGAGACCCGTAACAATTAAATTTGGAATTTAAGTCGTAAAAGGTTTATTAATAAAGTGTAGTATTTAATTTGGAATTAAATAGTGAATTAGAATTAAATACAAATTGAACTGGATTTAATTGTGTAGTTTAATTTAATTCGAGAATTCGTACTTTGAGTACTTATTCGCAAAACGAGTTTGACTCGCACAAAATCAAATTGTTGTTTGAACATTGGATGATCACTAATTATCAGATTAATAATTGGATTAGATTGATTGATAACATGCTTGTGTGAATACATGGTTGCGATGCATGAATAATGTATATCGGATGGATATTAGATGGGTGGGACAATTTTAGAAATTGTTGTAATAAATTTGATTTATTAAATTGGACCTGCGTGTCCAGCCTTATCACCTCCTTATTCTTTGTATTCTCTTCTCACCTATTCCCCTCAATGTAAATGAGGTTTCTTTAGAAGTGTAGTGTAACGGGTAGAAGTAATACATGTGCTAGCGGGAGAGAGAAAGGGAGAGATTTGATCTAGGATCAATGTGTAAAGTATCCATCCGCATATCATTATTATTTTATTATACGCGCTTTATTATGTGTTTAGAATGCATGTTTAAGGGTGTATGATGATGAGACCTTAACAAAGATAATAAATTGGTTGCCAATTTGCACTCGAAAAACCCTCGCAAAATATTAAGGGTATTTCCTTCCATTGAGTTATTCTCACTCAAGATCCGAGACTGGCATTGGCTTGTTGGCCAAAGTCAAGGCCTTTGTCCGTCAAGGATGTGTTTGAATCACGAAGGCTTTGTTCCATATTGGTGTCTTGTCCAAGGTGTGGTTTGTTGGCCAAAGTCAAGACCATTTCTTATCCATCGACATTGATTACGAAGCTTTCCATGGTCAATGGGTCACGCTTAATTAGGATCACTAAGTTTGTTGTGCCAAAGCCAAGGTTTAGTTGATTCAGAGGAAAAAGGTTAGGTAATACATTTGATGTATTGGCATATATAAGATATATGTTTCGGACTTGGATGTCCCCCTACCGGATCTAGGAATTGGATTGGATCCAATCGATCTTAGAGATCTACCTAGTTAATTATCATACAATTTGTTGGCCAAAGTCAAGATTGTGTGATATTTAACGGGATCCTAGCCCACTAGGAAACACGGTTTCCCGAGTACTCGACAGAGGGTTAGATGCTCGCCGAAAAATAGTGGGAGGCAAGAATTGAATTTGCAATATTCGTTTAATTACTTGCCATACGCGCTCAAACAAATATCATTCGTCAAATAAATTAAATGTGAGTTGGACTAATATTTAAATTGTTGTTTTTAATGAATAGTTGGACTATATTCAAACTATTCATTTATAGCTGATTTTATAATTGGATTATAGTAATCAATATAATTGATTTTAATCTATTAAATTATAGTTGATTAAATAGTTGGACTGTTGTAATCATTATAATAAATAGTGCCTAAATCGTTGATTAAATAGTTGGACTATTAGAATCAATATATAAATTGAAAGATTGACATTTAAAACATAATCCTAGGGAAAATGTATTTAAATGGTTTAATTTTCAAATTGGGAATAATTTCAAGATGGTCCTGGAAAAATAATAAGTTACTTTATTGGATAAAATAACATTTTAGGCCTAAGCCCGGAGTTAAGCAATAGTAGAGCATAATCTTTGGAAGATTTATGTGATGATAACTTTAGTGCTTAATCCATTAAGCTTGTCGCAGTAGACAAACAGATCGGCTAAAGTATTAAACCGTCACGGTAAGACCGTAATGGAAAATACTTAAGCAATAAGTTTCTAATATACTTGAAAGAGTATAGTATTCTTTCAAAGAGGACTCCTCCCGGAACAGGTCAGTTTGACGGTGTGTCCGAATGGATAAACCGAATTTTGTTGGACATGATAAGGTTAATCATGAGTCGCTCTGAGCTACCATTTCCTTCAAGGGATAAGCATAAACAGTGCAGAACTTATTTAGAATAAGGTTTCATTAAAGTCTATTTGACAGATTTCATATTAGATATGAACGGGAAAGAAATCGGGTTTCTCATTCCTGAACATTTGGGTATGCTAGGCATCTGTTTGGATGATACCAAACTAGAACCCAAATTGGATAAGTGCCAATTGTAGGCTATCCTAGGGATACCAAATTATAGTACTTATACATCTCACAAGAGAACAATGTAATTGTTGCTCGCCATGCGGTTTTCTAAGAGAAATACCGATATACAGTGGTAAGTGGGAGGATAGTATAACTCGATGAAAATTGGAGTGATACTATTCGAGGCACCGAATCTTAATGGAACACAAATAGTTCATCAAGGATGAAACTATACCATAATCTTCGAATACACAAGAACCACGTATGTCGGAGAGAGTCAGAAAACAACCTGGGGTATGGGTTTCTGATCTCACCTCATAAAGATGTCTATCTTATTGAGGTATACCAACTGACTACGTACGAGGAAGTGATACAAGGTATCGACTCCCAATTATGAAAAAGTGTCATGACATCCAAAATGGATTCCATGTATATCAACTATGTTTGGATACTAGTTGAAGTACCACAAGGCATTGTGCCTACCGGTACTGTATAAGTCTTCAAGGAAGACATACATGGATGGCAACATACCAACGTATAAAGCTAGGCTTTTAGCGGAAAGGTATCGTTATCAACATTGTGTTGATTTCGATTCAACCTTTTACCTGTTGCCATGGTAAATCCATTTGGATAATGCTTGCTAAAGCAGCATGTTTCAGAATGAAATATGACAGCTGAACGGGAAAATCGCTTTCCTGAAAAGGAAACCTTTTGGAGGATGTTAACAACATCCTGTCGGTTTTGTCGTACCATAACAAGCAAACAAGGTTTGCAGGTTATTCGATCCATGTTTGGATTGAAGCAAGCATTAGGTTCTTGGAATTATCATTTTGATGTAATCATAATGGAGTATGATTTAATTCAAAACGAAAAAGATTCTTGTATATATAAAAGGGTTAGTGGGAGGGCACTGACGGTGCTGTCCTATATAAATAATGATAATATGTCATTTCTTGGAAATGATATTCCCATAATGATAATCGGTGAAAGCTTGGCTTTCGAGAAAACTCTCCGAGAAACCGTACATTAAAAAATATACGCGATCTGGTGTCTCATACGCTTTGAGCATATAATTCACAAACAGGCCAATCCGAGTGATAGTCACTGGATTGATGTTAAGAACATCCGTTAGTATCTTAGAGAACTAAGGATGCTGTCTTAGTCTATGGAGAAGGAGAACTTGAAGTGACTGGGATCACTGTAGCAAGTTTCCTAAAACCGATAAAACGACTATAAGTCGCAAACGGTACTACAAAGTTTGAATAACGGAACAGTGAGCTAGAAATCTTCCAAGCAAGATACTATTACCGTATAAACAACAAATGCGGGTTATTGCTGCAGCTGAGGCGGCAATAGAAGCCTTCTGGGTCGATAAACAAATCTAATTAGATTAGATATAGTTCTGTTATCAGCTGAGCTAGGCGTCAGCACAAGCTAAAGAATTAATGGTCTCATCAACGATCCAGATACATACTTTGACTATTCATCTGATTCATTCGGATCATACATCGTGGTGATGTGATGATCGAATAAATCGCATAAGACGATAATCATGCAAATCCGCTGACGAAAGCCTTTCCTCAGCAGTTTGAGCCAACCGTACATAGTTCGGGTGTCAGACACTCGAGTGACTGGCTATAGGCCAAGTGGGAGATTGTTGGACAATTATGACCCATAGCGTCACTATTTATACAGATCTTGTGTTGTTGTACAAATTAACTATGTGACAAATGTGTTGGATAATATGACCCATAGCGTCACTATTTGTACAGATCATAGTGTTGTTGTACAAATTAACTATGTGACAAGGAAATTGCACTCTCATCATTTGTGATTATATCACCTTAGATATATAAATGAAGAGAGGTCCATATGATTAGTTCCTGGATTGAGATGATATGAGACAGTATCAGTCCACGAAGGATTAATCGTTAAATATCCATAGTCGGAGTATTATCGAGACTGGACATCGATAATGCGGAATAGGCTAGTATTGCACTTGTGCGCGTTGTGAAGGCACAACGGCATAGTTCTCATATATATAAGTATTGGATACTTATGCAAGTGCGATAGGAGGTTGTGTTTCACCGATGGTACGGGAAACAGCTTCGCTCTGGATAGACCCCTCGGAATCCCATTGGTATTATGACTATGTGTCTATGGGAGTCCGACATCAGGGTAGGTGTGTATGGTATTAACCTGAGACTTGCATCGCTAATGCTTACGACAATCAATATGCTTTAGTTGAGGTCGTCCAGGACTCTAACCGGTTCTGTGTACGCCAATGCTGGGTATATTGAGAATCGTAGAGTATTAGGTGTGATGTCAAGACGGAAGTATCACTCCAGTCATAGTGGAGATGATGTCACGCAGGATACGGTATTAGTTCTCTTAAGTGCTGGCCGGCCATCGGGATATTATGACAATGTCATGTATATCCGATTATAGAGACTAGTTATCAGACATCCGACATGTGCTTCGGACGGGGCAGACACTTATCCAGCCCCAGCCCTAGCACGTGACTATCTGATACTGGGCCGATATACACTATACTTGGTATACTACGCTTGATATAGATCTTAAATATTCTTAGATGAATATGACCGGAGAATTCGGTAGACTTCGTGCTTTGCTAGAAGCCGATCTTGTCTCGTAAATTGGTAGAACGTAGTACTCGGTACATACGTGATTCGGATACTCCGACGACCGTATTTACTGCCGACTTATCCGGGGATCTCATGGGTCGCTTCCTGATAATGCACCGATGACGCATAACTCGCACTCATTAATAATCTGGGATTATATAGAAGAAAGAGAAAATTAATCTAGGATTAATTACGGAGATATTTTATCTGGGATAAAATATCGTCTAAAGAGAGAGAATGATTAATTTGGAATTAATCGATAAATTAATATATTCAATATATTAAAAGAAATTAGATTTCGACGTGGAATTAAAATTAGATTTTAATTCGGGCGAACGAATTAATTTAGAATTAATTCATTAGCGACGTGAATAATGAATTCGCTAGGCGTAATCATTTAATTACGACGCAACGAAAATTCGCTAATTGGGAATTAGCGAAACCGAGCCCGAGTATGATTGTGAGCGCATTCATATTTCGAATTCGAGTGCGGCGACGCAAGTCACATCAAGCGTCAAATCATTCGTCACATCAAGCGTCAAATCAAAAGTCACTTTGAGTGATATGATTGATTGATGTGATTGAGTTGATTGATTGATAGACACACATCAAGTCACTTTAATAAAGTGACATTGAATAGTGATGGGTGTTGTTGGAATAGTGTTGGTGGTTGTGTGATTGATTACCATTTGATTTTATTTGATAATTTAAATGGAAAATGCTTAGTATTTTTTGAAAAATATATAAAGCATTTGTGTAAATCAATTAACAACTTAACCATAACACTTCTCCTCCTTTTCTCTCCATCAATACACGCCCAATGGGCTGTTTTTCTTTCTTCTTCACAGCTAACTGCCGTGAGCTTCAAGGGAAGCAATGAGTGGTTTTCATGGTGAAAACGCAAGTGCTAGCATACTTACGACTATTGCGAAGGTGTTAGGGAGGTTCACCCATGAGGCGGGATCCATTCGATGAAGTTTGGAGCTTCAAAATGAGATCCGAAACTGCCCAAACCAGTGAAGAATTCTGCACCAGTGGGCGTGACCAAGGCAGTGGAGTTTTGGCTTCATTCGTCTTCAAATCGACTCAACCGATCGATGTGAGTATTCCGCTACCTCCATTGATGTATTCACACATGATTTTCATTGCTTGTTTGATCTTGGGACCTAGATATAAACCTAACAATGGCATACAAGAGCTATAGGTTCAAGCATGAAAAATGTAGGGCTTAAAATTGGGTATTTTGTATTTGAGCATGATTTTGTGAAATTGGATGATTGAGCATGCTTAATATATGTTATATTGAAGATTGATTTGATCAATTTCAACAAAATGTGATTGGATCAATTTTGCCCAAATTTTTCATCTTGGCCGAATGTGTATTGAATTTTGGGTTCTTGGAATTTTTTGATTTTAGTTCATTGGATGAATTAGAATCATTAAGGATAATGTTAATTTGAAACTAATTGGATTGGATTTTGAATTGAACATAAAATCCCCAAAAGTTATCACCTTGGCCGAATTGGATGATGCCCTTAAATGTCTTGGTATTTTGATTTTTGAACATTGGATGTATTGGAAATCATTCGGGATGTTGATTTAATGTCGATTGTGGGTTCGATTGGATTGAAACCAAATCGGACACAAAATCCCTCCTTGGCCGAGACCTTAGAAGCATGTAATGGGTTTGATTTTTTCATTTATGTGTTGGACATGTGATAATGATAATGAGCATGATTAATGGACTAATTTAGTGTTTTGGAAATATTGATTTGGGTGATTAATCATGTAATGCACTTTAGGTAATTAAATTGCGAAATTGGATTTGTGTATTTAATGAATTAGGCCTTTAAATTGGATTTGGGCTTATTAAGTTTTAATTGGGGTTATTGGGCTTGATTTTATCAAGTTGGTTTAGGCCATGTTGATTGGATCCAATTGGGCCCAAAGCCACTTCCGTTAAGCCCAAATGCAACTTATAACCTTTAAAGTTTAATTGGGCCTAATGGGCCTAAATTGATTTCTGGGCTTATGGGGTTACTTCTTGATTGGGCTTTGGTTGCCGAAGCCCACGCCTTAAAGAAATTAATTAAAGCCCATTAGACTTGAATTGAATTGACGTTGGACGTTAATCGGGCTTTGAGTCCCGACGCGATTAAATTTGGAATTTAAGTCGAAAAGGTTTATTAAAAAAGTGTAATATTTAATTTGGAATTGAATAGTGAATTAGTATTAAATACATGTTAGATTGGATTTAATTATGTAGTATAATTTAATTCAAGAATTCGTACTTTGAGTACTTATTCGCAAAAACGAGTTTGACTCGAGCAAAATCAAATCGTTGTTTGAACATTGGATGATCACATAATTATCAGATTAATTAATTTGATTAGATTGATTGATAGCATGCTTTTGTATGAATACGTGGTTGTGATGAATGAATAATGTATATCGGATGGATATTAGTCGGGTGGGGCAATTTTGGAAATTGTTGTAATAAATTCGATTTATTAAATTGGACCTGCGTGTCCAGCCTTATCACCTCTATTCTCTTTGTATTCTCTTCTCACCTATTCCCCTCAATGTAAATGAGGTTTCTTTAGAAGTGTAGTGTAACGGGTAGAAGTAATACAAGTGCTAGCTTGAGTGAGAAAGGGAGAGATTTGATCTAGGATCAATATGTTAAGTGTTGGTTATTATCTAGGTCCCAAGATCAAACAAGACATGAAATACATGTGTGAATACATCAACGAAGGTAGCGGAATACTCACATCGATCGGTTGAGACGATTTGAAGACGAACAAAGCCCAAAATGCTCACTGGTTTGGCGCCACTGCTGTGCAGTTCACAGCCCACAAAACGATTTTTCCGTTGCGTCGTAATTAAATGATTACGCCTAGCGAATTCACTATTCACATCGCTAACGAATTAATTCTAAATTAATTCGTTCGCCCGAATTAAAATCTAATTTTAATTCCGCGTCGAAATCTAATTTCGTTTAATATATCGAATATATTAATTTACCGATTAATTCCAAATTAATCTTTATCTCTCTCTAGACGATATTTTATCCTAGATAAAATATCTCCGTAATTAATCCTAGATTAATTTTCTCTTTCTTCTATATAATCCTAGATTATTTAAGAGTGCGAGTTATGCGTCATCGGTGGATTATCGGGAAGCGACCCATGAGATCCCCGGATACGTTGGCAGTAAATACGGTCGTCGGTGTATCCGAATCACGTACGTACCAAGTACTACGTTCTACCGATTTACGAGACAAGGTCGACTCCTAGCAAAGCACCAAGTCTACCCAATTCTCCGGACATATCCATTTAAGAATATTTAAGATCTGTATCAAGTGTAGTATACCATTGTATCGTGCATATCGGCCCAGTATCGGATAGTCACGTGCTAGGGCTGGGGCTGGATAAGTGTCTGCCCCGTTCGAAACACATATCGGATGTCTGGTAACATAGTCTCTATAATCGGATATTCATGACCTGGTCACAATATCCCGATTGGATGCGCATCACTCAAGAGCACTAGTACCGTATCCTGCGTGACATCATCTCCACTATGACTAAAGTGATACTTCCGTCTCGGATAATCTCGCTGAACCATACAGGTCGAGGTCATGGCAAATGTATAATTCCTCCGTCACAGGTATCCGGATAAATCCCAGAGATATAGATGTAAACGTCAAATCTCTATCGGGATTATCCAGTCGACTATTCTATTAGCAATCTCAAAAGAATGTTTAGAACTAGCTTCTAAACTTTACCACGGGCCCATGGATTTATCTGATTGCTAATCATATGGACTACCTATGCTCTGGTACACAGAACTGACGGATCCTATCTTGATACACATAGGACACCCTGAGGATCTATCTACACCCAACGAACAGGCGGAGGTCTGATCTAAATAGATCGGGACGTGACTGCCGTCTAAGTGTAGAAGATGTCTCATGTGCCCACAATGACATCTCAAGTCTAAGAATCA
Organism: Zanthoxylum bungeanum; assembly: GCA_019454045.1. Lineage (NCBI taxonomy): Eukaryota > Viridiplantae > Streptophyta > Magnoliopsida > Sapindales > Rutaceae > Zanthoxylum > Zanthoxylum bungeanum. The sequence goes on along the minus strand of SKCR01044818.1, from coordinate 70,167 downwards.
CAAGTGCTACTCAACCCAAGAAGATTCTTATTGACGCTGGTGTATCATCCATTAAAATCTTCGGTGAGTCGTTCAGTGTTTATCCGCTATAACACCTACACGTCTATACTAGTCTCCAAGACTTATGGTTCATTGAGAAACCATTGGAATCATATATTCCAGTATACGACATGTACCGGTCTCAACGGGTTTACTATACTGACCAAGTAGTGTAAACCTTAACCAGGAACTATCTGAGAATGACAACGTCATGATACTACTCAATGTCCGTTGCGACGCTTTTGCAACTGTATCATGACTAATCATTCTCGGGTCATTACGTCTTTACCATATAGAAATATAGATTATATTATAGAAACTGCATATATTATTCATAATAATAATGTTTTTACAGAAAGTATTTAAGAGAAATACAACCGGGAATTGGCGCTCTGAGCACCAACCCCAACAAAATCTCCCACTTGCTCTAGTGCCAATATCGATTGTATCCAATACCCATCGACTCCACGTGTTATCAAACAGCTTCGGAGGTATGGCCTTCGTCAGCGGGTCTGCTACATTATCTTCACTCGGTACCTTGCACACGACAATATCCCCTCGCGACACGATCTCTCGAATGATGTGGTACTTGCGTTCCACATGCTTCGACTTCTGATGCGCCCTCGGTTCCTTTGCTTGCGCAATGGCTCCAATATTATCACAGTATAACGGAATCGCATTCTCGATACTTGGGACAACTCCCAATTCTGTGATAAAATTCTTTATCCACACAGCCTCTTTTGCAGCTTTAGAAGCTGCAATATATTCCGCCTCAGTGGTGGAATCAGCTGTCGATCCCTGTTTGGAACTCTTCCAACAAACTGCACCTCCGTTAAGGGTAAGACAAATCCAGATGTAGACTTTCTATCATCGGGATCGATTGGAAATCGGAGTCTGTATACCCATTAAATTGCAGTTCGTTTCCTCCATATATAATCAACTTATCCTTAGTACCTTTAAGATACTTTAGGATATGTTTAATGGCCATCCGATGGTCATTACCTGGATTGGACTGATATCGACTGGTTACGCTAACAGCGAAACTGATATCAGGCCTCGTACATAACATGGCATACATTATGCTACCCAAACACGAAGCATAAGGTTGGTTAGACATTCTAACCTTCTCATCTTCTGTTTGTGGACAAATCTTCTTAGAAAGATGAATCCCATGTCTGAACGGTATGTTTGCTGTCTTACAGTTACCAAAGCTATACCGTTCCAAGATCTTATCTACGTACGTTGATTGGGATAACCCAATCAGCCTCCTTTGTCTATCTCTATAGAGTTTTATCCCTAAAACATAGGAAGCTTCTCCCAGGTCCTTCATGGAGAAATTCTTACAGAGGTACACTTTGACGCTTTGCAACATACCCAAATTATTCCCAATGATTAGGATGTCATCAACATATAGGACTAAAAATACGACCATGCTCTCACTGGCCTTCTGATACACACAGGATTCTTCCGAATTCTTGAGAAAACCAGACGATCTAATATTCTCATCGAATCGAAGATTCCAACTTCGTGAAGCTTGTTTAAGTCCATAAATGGACTTCTTAATCTTACATACCATACCCGAGGTTTCGCTGGACGTGAAACCTTCCGACTGTTCCATATAGATTTCTTCATCAAGAAAACCATTTAGAAAAGCCGTTTTGACATCCATTTGCCAAATCTCGTAGTCATGATACGCAGCTATATAAATCAAAATCCGGATAGACTTAAGCATTGCTACCGGCGAAAAAGTTTCATCGTAGTCGACGCCAGGTCGCTGCGTGTAACCTTTTGCTACCAGTCGGGCCTTGTAAGTTTCAACCTTACCGTCAGGCCCGCGCTTCCTCTTGTAACCCATTTACAACCGATAGGAACAATTCCTTCGGGAAGCGGAATCAAGTCCCAAACTTGATTTTCATGCATTGAGTCTATCTCGGATTTCATGGCACTTTGCCATTTCACGGAGTCGATGTCCAACATCGATTCTCTATAGGTGAAAGGATCTGTCTCTTCAACTAAGAGAACATCCAGACTCTTTCTTGTATCAAATACAAGCGTTCAGAGGTCTAGATACCATTTCCGACCTACGGAGTGTGTGTGTTGAAGGTCCTTCATCTACTTGAACTTCAGGTTCCTCCGTTGGTTCGTTGTTTTCAGGTTGGACTTCATCAAGCTCAACCTGTCTATGATCACCTCCTTCTGACAAAAATTCTACTTCTAGAAATTTTGCGAAGTGAGCTACGAACACATTTCGATGCTCGGTATCATAGAACAGATATCCCCTCGTGTTCGAGGGATATGCAACAAACCTAAACTTTTGCCCTCGAGGCGAAAGCTTACTTGCTGGAGTTACCCTGACATAGGCAGGACAACCCCAAACCTTAATATAATTAAGATTCGGTCTCCTACCGAACCATATCTGATACGGTGTCTTAGGAACAGCCTTTGAAGGAATCTTATTCAAAAGATGTGCGGCTGTTAAGAGACAGTAGCCCCATAAGTAATAGGGCAAATCTGTGAAACTCAACATTGATCGGACCATATCCAATAAAGTCCGATTTCTCATTCATATACACCATTGTGTTGTGGGTACCTGGAGGAGTATATTGAGCGAGAATCCCATTCTCCTTCATATAATCCATGAACTCACCACTCATATATTCGCCGCCTCGATCTGATCGAAGGCATTTAATATATTTACCAGTTTGTTTTTCTACTTCATTTCGGAACTCTTTAAACTTTTCAAAGGTTTCTGATTTATGTCGCATCAAATACACATAACCGTACCGTGACAAATCATCGGTAAAGGTAACGAAGTACGAATAACCACTGTGAGCAGTTTGACTTAGTGGACCACATACATCAGAATGTACGAGTTCCAGTAAGTTTGTGGCGCGGTGTCCAACACCAGAGAAATGGGGCTTTGGTCATCTTACCCTGAATACAGGTTCCAAGTTGGATAGGACTCAATGGTAAGATCTGATATCAAACCATCCTAACCAATTGGGTAAGGCGTTTAACGCCAATGTGACCAAGTTCATATGCCAAAGTTCAGTATTCTTAATTACAGTTAAACTACGTTTATTAAACTCCAGTATTTAATATATCTTTTGAAGTTTGCAATGTATAATGACCATGTTGGTTTGGACAAACTAAGATCTGAATTATTTTTTTATCATATAAAACAAAGAACTATTCTTAATATTAATACAAAGCCTTCTGTATCTAATACAAAAGTGATATAATATTAGCGACACATCCTGGTACAAAATGACAGTCATATAACAAAAGGTCCCATTCGCAATGAGATCTCGCATACTCCCACTGTAAACTGCATCCAAAGAGTCTCCACTCCCGAACCGCAACTGCATCTTCCATGGATTCAGTTTCCTACTTTCCTCAGCCCCTGCAACGAATTGCAAAGTGAATGGGACAAGCAGAATCTACAATCCTGCTGATGTAACGGCTTCACAAGCCAAAGATAAATCATAACTGGAAAAATAAAAGTACCCTGATGTAGAAGCTCTGTCTCTCCTCACTTGGGCAATGTAATTTAGGACAGTTCCTTTTCCAGTGTCAACCTGCCGCAGTGGTGGCATTTGTCTTCAGAAGCCCTTTTGGGCTTTGCAATCTTCGCCTGTTGTTGAGGACCAAAAGCTTCTTCTTCTTCTTGTCTTCTTGTTCTTCCCTTGGACCATCCTTGGGAAGAACCGAAAGAGAAGTAGTTCTAGGAGGGCGAGTCGGTACTCCTTCTTAAGGTCCTCTTCTACCGTGAGCAACATCCTATGTAGCTCCTGGTAGGTACAGACAGTCTCGTGCATGTTGAAGTACATCCACGAACTGGCAAAATGAAGCTGGCAGTGAACCAAGAATGACACATCCTCCCGAGAATGTCATTCAAGATGAGATTATGTTGCCTCAATTGATCGATCAAATCGATCATCTGAAGAACATGTGGGCTGACACTCTGCCCCTCATCCAGACGCGCATGGAACAGTTCCATGGCGACTTTGTGAACAATAACTTGTTCCTGGTTCTCAAACGATTGTCTCAATCGCGTCATCATACTATAGGAATCTAGCATACCATAGTACTGTTGCTTGAGTTTCGGAGACAGTGAACTAAGGATGTATGATTTAACCCTTAAATCATCATCCTTCCAAGTTTCAAAAACTTGGCGTTCCTCCTCCGAAGCATCCTCGCCCACTGCAAGGGGCAACGGACCCTCAAGAACAAACCCAGCTTCTCGGAATCGAGGACAATCCTCAAGTCCAATTCCCAGTCTGCAAAGTTTTCAGCGCCTTTCAGTTTGTTTGCATCAAGCATACGCGCAAACTGATTTGTGGATTGTGCCGCCATCGCCAATCTATCATATAGATCATGAAAAACGGTTAGCAGAAATAAAAGCAGTTTCATATAATATCAAAAGCATAAACTAGATCATGGATTTTAATCTAATATGCCCCTCCCACTAAATCATGCAATACTGTAATCCCAAAACAGAATACAAATATTTAATAGTTAAATTAAATATAAATAGTGAAAAGTGGATCCCATGAATATATTTCGCGCTCACAGCAGAGGCACGGTCTCGCCTACGTATATTCATCAGGTAGACAACTCATTTGTCAATCATTCACTAATGACTCCTAAGTAACCGGTCTTGGCCGTTCTCGTTGTCGCTGCGAAGGCAGGCCCACAAGGAGACGTACCAAGGTTAAACTCGTCAATGATAAACTCAAGTTACTACGTAATTCTGACAGCTATAGGCACGTTCAGAATTCCGCTTTTACTTGAATTTACATAGTATCTAATATACATCCGGTATAAATAAATCTTTATCGGCTACACCCTCACAGCAGAGGCACTGTCTCGGATGTAGTCACAAAAGAGATATTCATAAACCGTATTGACAAGACGGACCATATAACATGCATCAATTACATAATTACATTTAAACCTTATTATTAGGGATTTTCCGCTAAGTGTCATACACCCTAAATCTAACCAGTTAGATCCTAATAAGCATGCACAAAGTCAAGAAAACATGATTAAACACTGATTCAATGAAGGCTAATCATTTTAAGTGGCCTAGAATCAGACTCGCTCTGATACCATTTTGAAGGGGTTATTTAAGGGGTGAGTCCGGGGTACGCAGCGGAAGCGGTTGAAAATCCGATTTTCAGATTTCAAAAATTTTTCTCGGATTAATTAAATAAACATATTTATTTAATATTCCAATAATCAAATTATGAAAATAAATTCAATAAAACAATTTTAAGTGAATTTACCGAAATACCCTTGCTTTGGTTTTTTGTCCGTTTTAGTCCGAAATTGATCCAATCAATTTTGAATGATTCTAAATCATTTCTAGGATGAACTTATGATGTTCAAAACATCAAAACACCAAAGCAACAAAATCCCAATTATTCCCTCACAGCCGAGAGCACCATTTGGTGCCTAATTTGACCATTTGGTCATTTCATGCTTCAAAACTCATCCAAATGAAATCCAATCAACATGAAACTTTGCATGCATCATATACACACCCAAATGCTCAACATGTATGAAAACCCCCAAATTTGGATTAATTAAAAACCCTAATTTTTCAATTTCCTCAAATTGGACAATTAGACCAAATACATTAAATCAATTACTTCAATCATCATTCTTCTTCCATCCAATTCAAGTCTCAACACAATGAAACAACTCAAGATCAAATCTAGGTCATTTAAGAGTGGGTCAACAACTCTAGATTAGCAACATGGTTTCATAAACCTTAAAAGAATGTTTACAACTACACTAGTTACAAACTTCCATCATCATACATGCTTTACACTTCACCAAAACTTCCATCAACAAAACCACAAAGAACAAAGAAGGAAATAACCTAAGGATATCATATATTGAAGCCTAGATCCTAAGGAACAATTTCCTTACTAATAGTAAGTTGGAAAAACTTACTAAAATCAAGCTTTCCTTTGATCTTTCTTTCTTTCTCAAGCTTCCTTTAGGTTTCTTCAATGGTGTTTGTTTTGATAAAGTGTATTAGGTTAACTTAATGAAATGAAAATGAAAACAATTTATTAAGGCAAAAATATGCCTTGGCCGAAATTGCATATACCAATGCAAGAAATTGTAATTTCAATTTCATTTCAATTATCATTATATCAACTTGCACAAATATCTTATAAACTACTTTATTAGATATTATTTTGGTCAACAAATGCAACTAATGTCATTTACTTTAAATATCCTAATGTAAGATATTTATATTTTAATTAATTTAATCATTTAACAATTAAATAATTAATTAATTAATCAAATACAATATATTAAATATATGTATAATATTTACATTAAATATTAAAAACATATATTCATTTAGGAAATAAGTCAAATAACTCATTTTGACTATTAATTAATGTGTATTTAAATTAATCAAGTATTAAATGTAAATACACAATAATAATAAGGAAATGACTATCTAGTCTCTTTAGCATGTATCTTGCGTTTAACCATTAAACGACTTTATAAATAATCAATATTATTTATGTTGCTCTAGTGCTCAACGAGTATGTTTCATTATTGAGACTCTCTAGGTTCAGGTATATCCGTCACAAAATCTAATTTCGTGTCCATAATCTATCCACCCGTAGATTATGACGATCACGGATAATCTCGCTGAACCATACAGGTCGAGGTCATGGCAAATGTATAATTCCTCCGTCACAGGTATCCGGATAAATCCCAGAGATATAGATGTAAACGTCAAATCTCTATCGGGATTATCCAGTCGACTATTCTATTAGCAATCTCAAAAGAATGTTTAGAACTAGCTTCTAAACTTTACCACGGGCCCATGGATTTATCTGATTGCTAATCATATGGACTACCTATGCTCTGGTACACAGAACTGACGGATCCTATCTTGATACACATAGGACACCCTGAGGATCTATCTACACCCAACGAACAGGCGGAGGTCTGATCTAAATAGATCGGTGACGTGACTGCCGTCTAAGTGTAGAAGATGTCTCATGTGCCCACAATGACATCTCAAGTCTAAGAATCACAAGTGCTACTCAACCCAAGAAGATTCTTATTGACGCTGGTGTACCATCCATTAAGAATCTTCGGTGAGTCGTTCAGTGTTTATCCGCTATAAACACCTACACTACACGTCTATACTAGTCTCCAGACTTATGGTTCATTGAGAAACCATTGGAATCATATATTCCAGTATACGACATGTACCGGTCTCAACGGGTTTACTATACTGACCAAGTAGTGTAAACCTTGACCAGGAACTATCTGAGAATGACAACGTCATGATACTACTCAATGTCCGTTGCGACGCTTTTGCAACTGTATCATGACTAATCATTCTCGGGTCATTACGTCTTTACCATATAGAAATATAGATTATATTATAGAAACTGCATATATTATTCATAATAATAATGTTTTACAGAAGTATTTAAGAGAAATACAACCGGGAATTGGCGCTATGAGCACCAACCCCAACATATTTAAATTCCAAATTTAATCGTAACGCGTCTCAAAGACCGATTAACGTCCAACGTCAATTCAATTAAAGTCCAATGGGCTTTTAATTGATTTCTTAAGGCGTGGACTTTTGGTCAACTCGGGTCAAACCGATAACCAAAGTCCAATCCGGGATTTACCCCATAAGCCCATAAATCAATCTTGGCCCATTAGGCCCAATTAAACTTTAAAGGTTCATTAAGTCGCATTTGGGCTTTATGGTTAAGGTTTTGGGCCCAATTGGATCCAATCCACTTGGCCTAAACCCAATTTGATAAAATCAAGCCCAATAGGCACAATTACAACATTAGAAGCCCAATATCAAAAAATAGGCCCAAATAATTAAATTCAAAAAATCCAATTTTATATTCAATTAAACTAAAGTGTATTACATGATTAATCAACTAAATCAATATTTCTAAAACACCATATTAGTCCAATTAATCATGCTCATTATCATTATCATATGTCCAACACATAAATGAAAAATCAAACCCATTTACATGCTTCTTTAGTCTCGGCCAAGGAAGGATTTCACATCCGATTTGGTTTCAATCCAATCAAACCCACAATCGACATTAAATCAACATCCTAAATGATTTCATACACATCCAATGTTCATAAAATCAAAAATCCAAGACATTCAAGGGCATACTCCAATTCGGCCCACATGAGAATTTTGGGGATTTATGTTCAATTCAAAGTACAATCCAATTGACCATAAATTAACATCATCCTACATGATTCTAACTCATCCAATGAAACAAAACCAAAAAATTCCAAGGATTCAAAATCACCAACACATTCGGCCAAGTGACAAAAATTGGGGAAAATTATTCCAAATCAATTTTCAACAAATTGGTCCAACCAAAATGAAATTAAACATGTTATAAGCATACTTAAACAATCAATTTATTCAAATCATGCTCAACAAACATTTACCCAAATTTTAAGCCCTATAATTTCATGCTTGAACCAATAGCTCTTGATGTCATTGTTGGTTATTATCTAGGTCCCAAGATCAAACAAGACATGAAATACATGTGTGAATACATCAACGGAGGTAGCGGAATACTCACATCGATCAGTTGAGACGATTTGAAGACGAACAAAGCCCAAAATGCTCACTGGTTTGGCGCCACTGCTGTGCAGTTCACAGCCCACAAAATCAGAATTTTGAGCTGAGAAACGCAGCTCCTAGCTTCGTCGGACGGATCCCGGCTCATGGGTGAACCTCCCTACCACCTTCGCAAGTCTCGTAGTGTGCTAGCACTTGCGGTTTTTGCCACAAAAACCCAACTCTTGGCTTCCCTTTGCTCACGTTTTTGGCTTCAAAAACCAGTGAAAAATGCCCCTTGGGCGTGAGCTTGAAGGAGAGAATGAGAGAGAAAAATGTTGTTAAGTTATTACAAAAGTGGTATAACATTTGTTTATATATTTTCCAAAAAATAATAAATGTTTTTACCATTTAATTTGCTTTCAAAAAACAAATTAAATCAATTGTAATGACTTTGAGTGTTCCACACTCTAAAGTCAAAAGTCCATCACAAGTCCATCAAGTCACATCTACTTTAATAAAGTGACATGTTGTCATTTCACATCACTCAAAGTGACAAGTGATTTGACGCTTGATGCGACTAATGATTTGACGCTTGATGCGACTTGCGATGCCGCACTCGAATTCGAAATACGAATGCGCTCGCAATCACACTCGGGCTCGGGTTCGTTAATTCCAAATTAACGATTTTTCCGTTGCGTCGTAATTAAATGATTACGCCTAGCGAATTCACTATTCACATCGCTAACGAATTAATTCTAAATTAATTCGTTCGCCCGAATTAAAATCTAATTTTAATTCCGCGTCGAAATCTAATTTCGTTTAATATATCGAATATATTAATTTACCGATTAATTCCAAATTAATCTTTATCTCTCTCTAGACGATATTTTATCCTAGATAAAATATCTCCGTAATTAATCCTAGATTAATTTTCTCTTTCTTCTATATAATCCCAGATTATTTAAGAGTGCGAGTTATGCGTCATCGGTGGATTATTGGGAAGCGACCCATGAGATCCCCGGATACGTTGGCAGTAAATACGGTCGTCGGTGTATCCGAATCACGTACGTACCAAGTACTACGTTCTACCGATTTACGAGACAAGGTCGACTCCTAGCAAAGCACCAAGTCTACCCAATTCTCCGGACATATCAATTTAAGAATATTTAAGATCTGTATCAAGCGTAGTATACCATTGTATCGTGCATATCGGCCCAGTATCGGATAGTCACGTGCTAGGGCTGGGGCTGGATAAGTGTCTGCCCCGTCCGAAACACATATCGGATGTCTGGTAACATAGTCTCTATAATCGGATATTCATGACATGGTCACAATATCCCGATTGGATGCGCATCACTCAAGAGCACTAGTACCGTATCATGCGTGACATCATCTCCACTATGACTGAAGTGATACTTCCGTCTCGACATCACACCCAATACACTACGACTCTCTGATAAACCCAGAAGTGGTGTTCGCAGAACCGGTTAAAGCCCTGTACCACCAAGACCAAAGTCTATCGATTATCGTAAGTATTAGCGATGTAAGTCTCAGGTTAAGACTATACACACCTACCTTGATTTCGGCCTCCCATAGACACATAGTCATAATACCAATGGGATTCCGAGGGGTCTATCCAGAGCGAAGCTGTTTCCCGTACCATCGGTGAAACACGACCTCCTATCGCACTTGCATAAGTATCTGATACTTATATATATGAGAACTATGCCGTTGTGCCCTCACAACGCACACAAGTGCAATACTAGCCTATTCCGCATTATCGATGTCCAGTCTCGATAATACTCCGGCTAGGGATATTTAATGATTAATCCTTCGGGGACTGATACTGTCTCATATCATTCTCAATCCAGGAACTAATCATAGGGACCTCTCTTCATTTATATATCTATGGTGATCTAATCACAAATGATGAGAGTGCAATTTCCTTGTCACATAGTTAATTTGCTACAACAACACAATGATCTGTGTAAATAGTGACGCTATGGGTCATTTTGTCCAACATTAAGTATCCATCCGCATATCATTATTATTTTATTTCATATGCGCTTTATTATGTATTTAGAATGCATGTTTAAGGGTGTATGATGATGAGACCTAAACAAAGATAATTAAATTGGTAGCCAATTTACACGCGAAAAACTCTCATCAAATATCATGCGTTTTTTCCTTCCATTGAGTGATTCTTACTCAAGATCCTAGATTGGCATGGGTTGTTGGCCAAAGTCAAGCCCTTGTCCGTCGAAGATGTGTTTGAATCACGAGGCTTTGTTCCATATTGGTGTCTTGTCCAAGTTGTGGTTTGTTGGCCAAAGTCAAGACCACTTCTTGTCCAACGACATTGATTACGAAGCTTCCATGGTCAATGGGTCCACGCTTGACTGGGATCATTAGGTTTGTTGTGCCAAAGCCAAGGCCTAGTTGATTCAGAGGAAAAAGGTTAGGGTATATATTGGATATATAGGCATATATAGGATATATGTTTAGGACTTGGATGTCCACCTACTGGATCTAGGAGTTGGATGATATCCAATTGATCTTCGAGATCTACCTAGTTAATTATCATACAATTTATTGGCCAAAGTCAAGATTGTGTGATATTTAACGGGATCCTAGCCCACTAGGAAACACGGTTTCCCGAGTACTCGACAGAGGGTTAGAGGCTCGCCGAAAAATAGTGGGAGGCAAGAATTGAATTTGCAATATTCGTTCAATTACTCGCCATACGCGCTCATTCAAATTATTTCGTCGTAATATTAAATGTTAGTTGGACTAATATTTAAATTGTTGTTTTAATAAACAGTTGGACTGTATTATAGTTGATTATATATAATTGGATTATATTAATCAATATATTTGAATTAATTAATTTCAGTTTACAGTTGATTTTATAATTGGATTATAGTAATCAATGTAATTGAGGTTAATTAATTTGGATTATATTTGATTATATAGTTGGACTATTATAATCATTATAAAATATAGTACCACTAATAATTGATTAAATAGTTGGACTATTGAAATCAAGAAAGAATTGAAAAGTTGGATATTTAAAATATAATCTTGGATTAAATATTTTAAATGATTTAATTTTCAAATTGGGAATAAATAATAGGTTACTTTATTCGATAAAATAACTTATTATACCTTAAGCCCAAAATTAAGCAAAATAAGTAGAGCATAAAATCTTTGGAAGATTTATGTGATGATGACTTTAGTGCTTAATTTAATATACTTGTCATAAATCTAATTTTAGATTTAATAAGTATTAAAATTGCAATTTATAATTCTTGGAGAATTAATTGACTATTCTAGAGGAGATAAAGTCAAAGTTTGCAATTGGGCATGTAGCACGAGGTGCACATCGTTTCGATATTCTAAAAACCCAAGGCTTGGCCTAAGGTTCCTGAAATATTGAAAAGGATAATTGACATATCCAAAAGTGACTACCATTTGGATATGGCAGACACGAAGGAATTAAAGAAAGGGCAAGGCTCTTACTTTAAAAATGATTGTCAAAGTTATGTTCACTACTAGTATTGAAATTAGATTTTAAATACTTAGAATGGTACATAAAATATATGTATTGATGTTCAGAATCTGCTTTGAGCAGGATACTGACTTCAAGCTGAGATTGCTCTGCGAATTGGAAACGGGACGAAAGTCGCTGTTTCGACCGTAGATACCTAAGTTTAGGAACTACCCTTCGGGTATGTACTTAAATTAGGAACTGTTATAATGTAACTAGTTTGACTAGAGACATTATCTCTATATCAGTGTTTAATCCATTGTGGATAAACCTTTATATTCTAGAACACTAAGTGTTTCATTATATAAAGATGATACTGAGATAAACACATTAGATGTGAATAACAGAATTTATATTTTGAATATAATTAAAATCTCAAAACATATAAAATGACAAATAAATAGCTCAAATTGATTTGATCAATAGAGACTTATTTGTGGCATTGTTGTCTGGGACACAATTAAACAAGACTCGTATATCCGCCCTTTTGAAGAGTGGGTACTAGGACTGATTTGACTATTCAAATAAAGTCTACGAATATAGTTTATTAGGTAAAGTACCTTAAACACTATTTACTTGGTAATAGTGTAAGTGCCACCGATCTGTTAGCCCTATTCATGGTGAAGTTAGTGGGCCCATATCTAGCTAGGCTAGATGTGAACATGAATATTTCGTGACCTTAACGGATGTGGCATCACGTTATAGTTATGTGTTTCTTTTGAAGAACACAGATCAGAAACTTTTAGAGTTTCGACACGAAGTAGATAAACAGATCGGCTATAGTATTATACTGTCACGGTAAGACCGTAATGGAAAATACTTAAGCAGTAAGTTTCATATATACATGAAAGAGTACAGTATTCTTTCAGATGAGGACTCCTCCCGAGACACGTCAGTTTGACGGTGTGTCCAAACTAAAAACCGAATTTTGTTGGACATGATAAGGTTTATCACGAGTCGCTCTGAGCTACCATTTCCTTCACAGGATATGTATTAACAGTGCAAAACTTATTTAGAATAAGGTTCCATATAAATCTGTTTGACAGATATCATATAGGATATGAACAGGAAAGAAACAGGGTTTCTCATTCCTAATAATTTGGGTATGCCAGGCATAACATTTGGATGATACCAAACTAAGAACCCAAATTGGATAAGTGCCAAATATAGGTTATCCTAGGGAAAACCATAAGTATAGTACTTAAATATCTCACATGGGAACAATATGATTGTTGCTCACCATGCGGTTTTCCTAAGAGGAATACCGATATGCAGTGGTAAGTGGGAGGACAGTAAAACACGATGAAAATTGGGGTAATACTGTTCAAGGCACGAAGTCCGTAATGGAACATAAATAGTTCATCAAGGATGAAACTAAACCATTAATCTTCAAATACACAAGAACCACGTAGATCGGAGAGAATCAGAAAATAACCTGGGGTATGGGTTTCTGATCTCACCTCATGAAGATGTAAATCTTATGAAGGTATATCAACCGACTACGTTATGAGGTAGTGATACAAGGTATCGACTCCCTATTATGGCAAAATGCCATGAGTCCGAAATGGATTCCATGTATAACAACTAAGTTTGGATACTAGTTGTCGTACCGCAAGGCATTGTGCCTATTGGTACAATGTAAGTCTTCAAGGAAGACATACATGGATGGCAACATACCAACGTACAAAGCTAGGCTTGTGACGAAAAGGTATCGTTATCAACATTGTGTTGATTACGGTTCAACGTTTTATCTGTTGCCATAGTAAATCCATTTTGATGATGCTTGTTGATACTACATATTTCATTTATGAAATGTGTCAGTTGTAGATCAAAATCGCTTTCCTGAAAAGGAAACCTTTTGGAGGATGCTTACAACATCCTCACAATTTTGTATAACCGACAAACAAGGTTTGCGGGTTATTCGATCCATGTTTGGATTAAAACAAGCATAAGGTTCTTGGAACTGTCGTTTTGAAATAATCATAATGGTTTGTGATTTGACTCAAAACGAAATGATTCTTGTGTATATAAGGAGGTTAGTGGGAGAGCACTGACAGTGAAATTCCCATAAAGCAATTGGTGAAAGCTTGGCTTTCATAGAAATTCTCCGTAGAATTCTGGGGAGTAACAACCTTTATTCAAGGAATAAAGATCTACTGGGATAGATTTGGAGTTGTTAACACTCTCTGGGTAATTGTACATTTAAAATGTACTTGATATGGTGTCTCATACGCTTTGAGCATATGGAGTCACAATCGGGTCAATCCAAGTGATAGTCACTGGATTGAAGTTAAGGACATCTGTTAGTATCTTAGAGAACTAAAGATGCTGTCTTAAACTATGGAGAAGGAGAACTTGAAGTGACTGGGATCACTACCGCAAGTTTCCAAACAGTTAAATACTGCGGTACTATAAAGTTTGAATAACGGGACAGTGAGCTGGAAATCTTCCGAGCAAGATACTGTTGTCGAATAAACAACAAATGCGGATTATTGTTGCGGCTGAGGCAGCAGCAATAGAAGCCATTTGGGTCGACAATAAATCTAATTAGATTAGATATAGTTATGTTAGCAGCTGAGCTAGGCGTCAGCACAAGGCTAAAGAATTAAAGGTCTCATCGACGATCCAGATATATACTTCTATATCATCTGATTCGTTTGGATCATACATCGTGGTGATGTGATGATCGTATAAATCGCGTCAGACGATAATCATGCAAATCCGCTGACGAAAACCTTTTCTCAGCAATTTGAGCGAACCGTACATAGTTCGGGTGTGGGACACTTGAGTGACTGGCTATGTGCCAAGTGGGAGATTGTTGGATAATATGACCCATAGCGTCACTATTTGTACAGATCATAGTGTTGTTGTACAAATTAACTATGTGACAAGGAAATTGCACTCTCATCATTTGTGATTAGATCACCTTAGATATATAAATAAAGAGAGGTCCATATGATTAGTTCCTGGATTGAGATGATATGAGACAGTATCAGTCCACAAAGGATTAATCATTAAATATCCCTAGTCGGATTATTATCGAGACTGGACATCGATAATGCGGAATAAGCTAGTATTGCACTTGTGCGCGTTGTGAGGGCACAACGGCATAGTTCTCATATATATAAGTATTGGATACTTATGCAAGTGCGATAGGAGGTTCTGTTTCACCGATGGTACGGGAAACAGCTTCGCTCTGGATAGACCCCTCGGAATCCCATTGGTATTATGACTATGTGTCTATGGGAGTCCGACATCAGGGTAGGTGTGTATGGTATTAACCTGAGACTTGCACCGCTAATGCTTACGACAATCAATATGCTTTAGTTGAGGTCGTCCAGGACTCTAACCGGTTCTGTGTACGCCAATGCTGGGTATATTGAGAATCGTAGAGTATTGGGTGTGATGTCAAGACGAAAGTATCACTCCAGTCATAGTGGAGATGATGTCACGCAGGATACGGTATTAGTGCTCTTAAGTGCTGGCCGGACATCGGGATATTATGACAAGGTCATGTATATCCGATTATAGAGACTAGTTATCAGACATCCGACATGTGCTTCGGACGGGGCAGACACTTATCCAGCCCCAGCCCTAGCACGTGACTATCCGATACTGGGCCGATATACACGATACTTGGTATACTACGCTTGATATAGATCTTAAATATTCTTAGATGAATATGACCGGAGAATTCGGTAGACTTCGTGCTTTGCTAGAAGCCGATCTTGTCTCGTAAATCGGTAGAACGTAGTACTCGGTACATACGTGATTCGGATACTCCGACGACCGTATTTACTACCGACTTATCCGGGGATCTCATGGGTCGCTTCCCGATAATGCACCGATGACGCATAACTCGCACTCATTAATAATCTGGGATTATATAGAAGAAAGAGAAAATTAATCTAGGATTAATTACGGAGATATTTTATCTGGGATAAAATATCGTCTAAAGAGAGAGAATGATTAATTTGGAATTAATCGATAAATTAATATATTCGATATATTAAACGAAATTAGATTTCGACGCGGAATTAAAATTAGATTTTAATTCGGGTGAACGAATTAATTTAGAATTAATTCGTTAGCGACATGAATAGTGAATTCGCTAGGCGTAATCATTTAATTACGACGCAACGAAAATTCGCTAATTGGGAATTAGCGAAACCGAGCCCGAGTGTGATTGCGAGCGCATTCGTATTTCGAATTCGAGTGCGGCGACGCAAGTCACATCAAGCGTCAAATATTCGTCACATCAAGCGTCAAATCAAAAGTCACTTTGAGTGATGTGATTGATTGATGTGATTGAGTTGATTGATTGATAGACACACATCAAGTCACTTTAATAAAGTGACATTGAATAGTGATGGGTGTTGTTGGAATAGTGTTTGTGGTTGTGTGATTGACTACCATTTGATTTTATTTCATAATTTTAAATGGAAAATGCTTAGTATTTTTTGAAAAATATATAAAGCATTTGTGTAAATCAATTAACAACTTAACCATAACACTTCTCCTCCTTTTCTCTCCATCAATACACGCCCAAGGGGCTGTTTTTCTTTCTTCTTCACAGCTCACTGCCGTGAGCTTCAAGGGAAGCAATGAGTGGTTTTCATGGTGAAAACGCAAGTGCTAGCACACTTACGACTATTGCGAAGGTGTTAGGGAGGTTCACCCATGAGGCGGGATCCATTCGACGAAGTTTGGAGCTTCAAAATGAGATCCGAAACTGCCCAAACCAGTGAAGAATTCTGCACCAGTGGGCGTGACCAAGGCAGTGGAGTTTTGGCTTCATTCGTCTTCAAATCGACTCAACCGATCGATGTGAGTATTCTGCTACCTCCATTGATGTATTCACACATGATTTTCATTGCTTGTTTGATCTTGGGACCTAGATATAAACCTAACAAAATGAGATTGCACTCTTATCATTTGTGATTAGATCACCTAGATATATAAATGATAAGAGGTCCCTATGATTTGTTCCTGGACGGAGAATGATATGAGACAGTATCAGTCCACGAAGAATAAATCATTAAATATCCCTAGTCAGAGTATTATCGAGATTGGACATCGATAAATACGTAAAAGACTAGTATTACACTTGTGCGCGTTGTGAGGGCACAACGGCATAGTTCTCATATATTTGGGTATAGGATACTCATGCAAGTGTAATATGAGGTTGTGTTTTATCGATGGTACGGGAAACAGCTTCGCTTTGGATAGACCCCATCGGAATTCCATTGGTAGTATGACTATTTGTCTATGGAAGTCCGAAATCAGGGTAGGTGTATTTGGTTTTAACCTGAGACTTGCACCGCTAATACTTGCGACAATCAATATACTTTGGTTGCGGTCGTCCAGGGCTTTAACAGGTTCTGTGTACGCCTATGCTGGGTATATTGAGAATCGTAGTGTGTTGGGTGTGATGTCAAGATGGAAGTGTCACTCCAGTCATATGGAGATGATGGTCACGTAGGATACGGTACTAGTACTCTTAAGTACTGCAGTCATCGGGATAAAATGACAAGGTCATGTTTATCCGATTATAGAGACTAGTTACCAGACATCCGACATGTGCTTCGTACGGGGCAGACACAATTCCAGCCCCAGGCCTAGTACGTGATCATTTGATATTGGACAGAAATACACAATACTACGTATACTACGCCTGATATAGATCATTTATTCCTGTAAGGATATTTCTGGAGAATTGGGAAGGCATGGTACTTTGCTAGAAGCCAACCTTGTCTTGTAAATCGATAAAACGTAGTACGAGGTACTTACGTGTTCGGATAGTCCGACGACCGAATTTACTGCCAACATATCTGGGGATCTCATGGGTCGCTTCCCAAAGATTCACCGATGACGTATGACTCGCACTTTAATTAATCTGGGATTAATAAGATGAGAGAGAAAATTAATCTGAGATTAATTGCGGAGATATTTTATCTGGGATAAAATATCAATTAAAGAGAGATAACGATTAATTTGGAATTAATCGATTAATTAATATATTTGATATATTAAACGAAATTGGATTTCAACGCGGAATTAAAATTAGATTTTAATTCGGGCGAACGAATTAATTTAGAATTAATTCGTTAGCGATGTGAATAGTGATTTCGCTAGGCGTAATCATTTAATTACGACGCAACGGAAAATTCGTTAATTTGAAATTAGCGAACTCGAGCCCGGGATTATTTGCGAGCGCATTCGCATTTCGAATTCGAGTGCGGCACGTAAGTCAAATCAAGCATCAAATCGCAAGTCGCATCTAACGTCACATCAAGCGTCAAATCATGTCACTTTGAGTGATGTGACCATTGATTGATTGATGGTAGTTGTTGGAGTTGTTGGAAAGCTTTTGCCTTTGACTTTTGGAAAGCCAAAAGTGGTAAATCATTTGTTTATTTTTTGGAAAAATATATAAGTGTATTAGATACACTTTTCCAACTAATTCAACATAATTTTCTCTCCTCCTCTCTTCTCTCATCTCACGCCCAAAGAGGGCCAATTTTCTTCTGTTCTTGGCAGTGAACTGCCGTGAGTCTTGAAGGAAAAGGGAAGCAAGTGTTTGATTTTTGTGCAAAAATCATAATAGCTAGCACTCCGAGAGACATGCGAAGGTGATAGGGAAGTCCACCCATGAGCCGGGAATCGTTTCACAAAGCTTGGAGCTTGATTCTTGGTGATCAAAACCGAAACCAGTGAGCTGTGACAGTGCTCACTGCCGAGCAGTCCAATGGGCAGAAGTTCGAGTTTTTGTTCGTTGCCGCGTCGCTCAACCGATTGATGTACGTGTATGCATAATATTTACCAGCATAAACATTTAATCGCCTTTTGTATCTGATGCAGGAACTTTCTGTAAGCCCTGAAGGAGCTGCAGCATTGACGACACCTCAAGCCCTCCTCCGGCACAAGCAAGGTCATTCCGTCCAGTGCATTGCTTCTGGCGGTCAATCTCCTAACTTCAAGTTCTTCTTCTTTGCACAAAAAGCAGAAGAATCATCCAATTTTCTTGTAGAGTGTTTAATCAACACATCATCCGCTAAAGCACAATTAAAGATTAAAACCGATGATCAAAGTACATCTCTGGCCTTCTCAGAAGTGTTCCAATCAGCCTGGTCCAAGTTCAGTGCGTGACGATAAGCATCAATTTTATTTCCAGACTGAGCACAATCGGGTTTATTTTCCCCCATTTTTAAAGAAGAAATACTCTTGACAAACCAGTTTTTTTTTTTTTTTTTGCGGTAGCAGTAGACTAGTGAATCATGTGAAGGTGAAGTTGCTTTCATTTTTTCATCCATAGGTACATATGATTGCTTTCATGTACTGCTTACATTTTAAGATCCCACATTGCAACTGGGAAATTAGGAAATTTATTTTTATTTGTATACAAACTTGTTCTGGGCAAACATTATTGAATACCAGAACTTGGAAATATTTGTTTATAGGTCAATATAAAATTTTATGAGTAAATTCATAAATTATATAATTTCTGTTCAGGTCAAAACCAAAACCCATGATCCGACCTAATCAACACGGATTTTTTAGATTATTTTCCCAGGATGTGTCCTCATTTTTGGGTCACCCCTTATTGTAATACTATCTCGGTGGGTCAGCGGATCCGGTAAAAATTTGTTCACCCGAATCTGAACAATGCCCATGACAGAATAGTATTTTTCCTGCCACTGAAATCCAAGACCCAGATCTCTTTTGAGTTCAATATCTTTCCACCCAATAGTTAAAACACTGATGAGAATGCTTATGAGCTTCTAAATGCAATTTTTAAAAGAGTGCAACAAAATTTTCAGTTTCTTATTAAAAGGAAAAAGGGATTTCAAGTCAATTAGTCTGGAACTTGTTTCAGCATTCATCTACAGATGAAACTGAACAACTGCAGCTCTAATCAAATCACAATTTTCCTTCCCTCTTAACTTTGAACATGAGGCAGTGTAGCAAGAAGCAATAAAAGTTCATATATGGATACACTCCAACTAAAATCTCATAAGCACTATGCACATTGTAAAATATGCAGCAAAAATTATTTAAGAGAGGGCAAAGTGTGAAGAGGGTTCACTGTTCCTTTGAAGGTAGAAAGGATATAATCCATTGCTTCCAAGAGGCGTCCTCTTGTTGCTCAATCCATGACAAAAGACAGCTGTCCAACGTGCAAAAGGTGTTAACATAGAGGAGTTGATACGGCACTGGTACATACCGGAAATTTGCAATTTGAGCAACAGGCCACAGACCTCCTTCCAGTATCAAGGCTGGTAAGAAATCCCTTTTCACATCTTCCTTAACTTGGGGAAAACTCTTTCCAGCAGTAAAACCCATGTAAGAGAAAAATATTAGCAAATTTAAAGGTCCAAAGAGGATAGCATCAATCCCAACTTTAGCAGCAACAAAACGATGAGAATTCGGTTGCATTAGAAGTCTATTCCTTATAAATTGGTCCAAACCTTCATACCTGTAAAAGATGAGTAAGAGCTAAATAATTTGTGACAGAGAGAAATAGTATTTGATGAAAAAAATGCACAAATTTCTCTTTCGCCCTCTCTCTCTCTCTCTCTCTCTTTGATACTCACAGAGATCCAACAAATAAAACATAAACCTATTTTGGCTCCCGAGTTTTACCTCAGTCTGATCTCCAAAAATTCCAGAATGATTAGAATAGCATATAATAATCTAATGTGGGTACTGGGTAATAACAAGAGCAACTTCAAGTGCAAGTGAGAAGCTGCCCATCTAGCTCTTAAGAAAGGATCTTCTGGCAACTTTTGACAGGGCTATTGAGATACTAAATACTCCAAATGCCAGGTAAACAACAGGAAATTTCATATATGACCATTCATGAACCCAATAATCAAATAAGGTAGATGCACCCAAAAGATTACTAAAGTTTACTTGGCCTTAATTTCAGTTGGATGAATCTCCATCTCTTTCTCTGGCAGGAATCTGAATCTAATCTCCAGAATTCATTAGTTAGAGAAAATTATTATGCTGTGAACAAGATGTAAGCAAGTCTGCAAGTGAACTAACGAATGTAAGAACCACTCACCAGAAGTGCCCAACAGGTCCAACAAATCCAAATCCAAATAAGCCTGTCCTCGCCACTCGTTTCCAGTCGATATTTAGTTCAAGGTTTCCATCCCTCGTATTCTTAGAGGATCGGTCACTCTATCAATAGACCATAAACTAATTAACAGTAAAGCGCTCACAACATTCTGAAAATATAATGTTGATCAGACTCATGCAATATCATATATCAGAAAACTATAATGTTCAAGAAAATGATGCATAAAACAATTCAAGATTTGTGCTCTAGCATAAAGATTTCTTAAATTTTATATTCAAATAATGAACTATTCAGATTCTAGATTGAATCCTAAAACCCACACACCAGATAAAAACGCCCCTAGCTTTGACATTTCTAACAAATCGCAATGGCTGGATGGATTCTAGAAACTGTACTAGAGATGCTAAAGAAAGCCTGAACTGAAAAGGAGCTTTATATGGAAAATGAAACCCAAACTAATAATTATTCATACCAATCAGCCCACATAAACAGAATCAAGGATTGATCTCTAACAAAATAAAGATACCCTAAACACCCTTCTTGCTCTTTCAAAAGCATACACAAATTACTATCACACCAATCAACCTTATTAATATTTCAATAGCTTATCCCAACAATCATGTCTCCAATTCTGGTTCCGGGTTGGCACAACTGGTAAAATCTCTTGGGTGATACAAAGAGTATTAATTTCCAGTAATGCTATGCTTTTAAAAAAAATAAAAAAAAAATTTAAAAAATTGGGGGCGGGGGGTGGGGTGTGATTTAATGCACATTGCTTATTTTGAAAAATTGATGCTATAAGAAACAAATTTACACTAGTGATAACATAACTAGTTTCAAGTAATTATAAATAAATAAATATACAAAGGTTCTCAAAATTCTGAAGAAAATTGATTTCTTGAAAAGGGTATCAAGAAATTAGTTACCTGATTTTGAAGATGATTCTGGGCAGTAAAGTGAGTGATTGACTGAGCAGCTGCATCACCAAGACCCCAAAGCAAACCTGAGCTGATCATTTGTGTCTTCACCGGATGTACGGCCATACAATTCTGGTACCATTTCCACAGGCGCGACATTTTTCTATTTTCTCAGTACTGCAAAGAAGAGAAAACAAAGAAACAAAATTATTGAAGCTGTTGATTATGACTCGTGGGTAAGTTTTCAATTTTTATAATCATCTTTAATTAAAGTTGTATTTTTTAATTTCAGTTTGGAACCAGATGAAACATAAAGTCATTTCCGTGAACTTCAAGAGAGAGTAAGGTATTGACTTGTTGTAAAATTATATTCATGTACCTAGACCCGGCCGGTGGTTGAACCGAACCGAACCGGCCGGTTTCCGGTTCCACACTTAAGTGGAACCGGAACCTTGAACCGAACCGGAACCGACCGGTTCGGTTCTGGTTCCGGTTCGGTTCCAAACCTTTTTTTTTTAATTTTGAAAATTAATTAAAATAAATGAGATTAATTTTATAAATAAAAAAATTTATTACATTGAAGAGCTTGAGCTTAAATTTTTAAAAATTTAAGTTGCCTACGTATCCTCCAAGGGTGAGAGGAATCAAAGCTGACGTAGATCCATTACAATTTTAAGACATATCCCCTTTGTAAATTACAATTTTACAATTATCTATCATCATTATCAGTTGATCTTTCGGCTCCAGTTCCGCTTGCACTTGTTGTTGCACTTGCAGAAGCATTATCGAACAAATCTTCAAAATCATCGGAGGCATCTTCTTGTTGTCTCAGATCAGCTCAAGTCCAATCATCCACACAAGCTGTTGCTTCTAGAGTGCTTGGATGTAATGAAGATCACCTAACTTCCAATATATTACCTCCCAAGCTGAAGGCTTGCTCAACCGCAACGGTAGAAATATGTGCTGCCAATATCTCTTTAGTAATAATTGATAAAATAGGATACATATTTTGATGCCGGTTCCACCATTCAAGGATTTTAAAATTTTTACTGCATAAACATTCATTATCTAATTTAGGGTTATTAGTTGTCGTATCCCTAGCTTTTTTATTTCGTTGCAATAACCAACGATCCCCTGCGCTAAGTCTTGTTTGAATTACCGGTTCGCTACTACTAGATTCACCTAATGTTCCTAAGTTATATCTTACAATATAATCATTAAATAAAACAATTAAATCATTTCTTAATTTCGTCATTATGCTTGTAATATCAATTTCATCTAATATTCCTAAATAACCATAGTAAGCTTGTAAACCACCATTCAAACCTGTTGGGTTTCTACGGTCCTGAGGATGGAATAAAGCAATGAAACATAAGTGCGAATACATCAAAGAAGTTGCGGAATACTTACATTGACCGGTTTAGCGATGCGACGAAGAACAAAACTCTCCAAGATCCCTTGAAGCTCTCGGCAGTGAGCAGTTTCTGTCCTCCAAGTTTTCGGCCATCTTGGTCCTCCAAGCTCCAAGCTTTTGTGTTGTGATTCCAAGCTCACAAGTGCGGTTCCCTATCACCTTCGCAATACCCCGAATGTGTGCTAGCACTTG
The DNA here is from genome assembly GCA_019454045.1 of Zanthoxylum bungeanum. Classification (NCBI taxonomy): domain Eukaryota; kingdom Viridiplantae; phylum Streptophyta; class Magnoliopsida; order Sapindales; family Rutaceae; genus Zanthoxylum; species Zanthoxylum bungeanum. Next base: position 46,368 of record SKCR01044818.1, on the reverse strand, counting down.
GTAATTTTTGCCACAAAAATCACCATTGTACTTCTTCTTCATTCTCGGTATTTTGGGCAGAAAAAAAAGAAGAACAGTAGCCCCTTGGGCGTGAGAGAGAGGGAGAGGAAGAGAGAAAAAAATTGTGTTGGTGGTTGCCAAAATTGTATTAGTTAGTTGTTTTCAAAAAACAAATAAACATATACCATATTTCTTTTTCCAAAAAAGTCAAAGCATTAAAGCTTTGCCAACTACCATCATCAATCACAATGACAAGTTGTCACATCACTCAAAGTGACTTGACATCACATCAATTGATTGACTAGTGATTTGACGCTTGATGTGACTTGTGGGTCGCACTTTAATTCACAATGCGAGTGCGCCCGCAAACACTCCCGGGCTCGGGTTCGCTAATTCCAAATTAACGAATTTTCCGTTGCGACGTAATTAAATAATTATGCCTAGCAAAATCACTATTCACTTCGCTAACGAATTAATTCTAAATTAACTCGTTCGCCCGAATTAAATTCTAAATTTAATTCTTCTTCGAAATCCAATTTCGTATAATATATCGAATATATTATTTTATTGATTAATTCCAAATTAATCATTTTCTCTCTTTAATTGATATTTTATGCCAGATAAAATATCTCCGTAATTAATCCCAGATTAATTTTCTCTCTCATCTAATTAATCTCATATTAATAAAATGCGAGTCATACGTCATCGGTGAATCTTCGGGAAGCGACCCATGAGATCTCCGGATATGTTGGCAGTAAATACGGTTGTCGGACTATCCGAACAAGTAAGTACCTAGTACTACGTTTGTACCGATTTACAAGACAAGGTTGGCTTCTAGCAAAGCGCCATACCTACCCAATTCTCCAGAAATATCCTTACAGGAATATGTGATCTGTATCAGGCGTAGTATACGTAGTATTGCGTATTTCGATCCACTATCGGATGTCACGTGCAAGGTCTGGGGCTGGAATTGTGTCTGCCCCGTACGAAGCACATATCGGATCTCTGGTAACTAGTCTCTATATCGGATAAACATGACCTAGTCATTTTATCCCGATGACTGCAGTACATAAGAGAACTAGTTTTGTATCCTGCGTGATCATCATCTCCATTATGACTGGAGTGATACTTCCATCTCGACATCACACCCAATACACTACGATTCTCAATATACCCAGAAAAGGCGTACACAGAACCGGTTAAAGCCCTGGACGACCTAAAACCAAAGCATATTGATTGTCGCAAGTATTAGCGGTGCAAGTCTCAGGTTAAGACCAAATACACCTACCCTGATTTCAGACTTCCATAGACACATAGTCATACTACCAATGGAATTTTGCGGGGTCTATCTAGAGCGAAGCTGTTTTCCGTACCATCGGTAAAACACAACCTCCTACTACACTTGCATGAGTATCTTATACCCAAATATATGAGAACTATGTCGTTATGCCCTCACAACGTGCACAAGTGTAATACTAGTCTTTTCTGCATTATCGATGTCCTATCTCGATAATACTATGACTAGGGATATTTAATGATTAAACCTTCATGGATTGATACTGTCTCATATCATCTCAATCCAGGAATTAATCATATGGACCTTTCATCTTTTATACATCTTGCTGATCTAATCACAAATGATAAAAAAGTAATTTCCTTTGTCACATAGTTAATTTGTACAACAACACCATGATCTGTACAAATAGTGACGCTATGGGTCATAATTGTCCAACAAAACCTTCTAATTTAAATCTAGGATCAAAAACAGCAGCAACAAGATAAAGTAAATGAATTTCCCTAAAATAATTCAACCATTTTACATTCATAGCAGTAATGGCTTCCAACAAAACAATATCATTAGGATCGCTACTGTCAATATGATCATCGAGAGTGCCAACAATATTCAAACTCTCAAGAAGAAATAAATGTGCTGTAGGATAATAAACACCGCTAAAAACTAAAGTAGCATCATTAAAAACTCTTAAAATATCTAAAAAAATTTCACAAATATCCCATTGACTAGGATAAAGTGTGATATTTTGAACATGTTGATAAAAAAACTACATAATGCATCTTTGTATTGAAATGCTTGACATAAAAAAAATAAGTTGAATTCCAACGTGTTGGAACATCTCTTGAAAATTTAATCGGTTTAATACCATTTATTTTACAAAACTTGGTCCATTCTCTCCTAACTTGAGAATATGACCAAATACAGTTAAGTGATGTTTTAATTGGATAAAGGAAATGTGATAATAATTTTAGACCGTCTTGCACACATATGTTAAGGACATGACATGTACAACGAATTTGAAAAAATCGACCCCCTAAATTTGGTTCACATAAGGATTTTAAATCACTGATGGATGCAGTATTTGCAGATGCATTATCAAATCCAATTGTTAAAATTTTTTCTACTAAACCATATTCATCAAAAATTACCTTCATCATTCTATAAATATTATGTGCAGTATGTTGGTCATCAAAAACTCTAAATGCAATAAGTCGTTTTTGCATGGAAAATGATGCATCAATCCAATGACAAGTCACACTCATATATGTGTGTGTTTGCCATGGTCACTCCATATATCAGAACATATAGAAATATGACCTTTCATATCTTTAAATATTTCATTTAAAATAATTTTACCATCTTTATATAATTTAAAAATATGACGTTTTGTTGTGTTTCGAGTCATTCTACATTCAGCAGGATTTAAAGCATTATGCACATAATTAGTAAAATGAAGTTTTTCACCAAAGCTTAAAGAAAGATGTGTCATACAAGTTAATTTCGCAAATTCTTCTCTATTTTTTGCATCAGAATATTTAAATAAATCTACAGCACTCGTACCTCTACTAGATGATGTGTACCTGGCCATTTGAGTTTGCGTCGTATCAATGCCAAATTCAACCGGATGATGTTTTTCCATGTGCTTGATCATATTTCCGTATCCACCAGAAAATTTATAGGTAGCCCCACAATAGGTGCAAATTGCTCGTTGTGAATCATCTTCTAGGCGTTCCAAATTAAAATGAATTTTGAAAATATCCGAGGACCGAGCCTTAACTTCTCTTCTCCGTGATTGTGCACTGACACTAGGGCCGCTCTCTTGGGTTGGCATATTTGACATTATGTTCTCAGATGAGCTTGCCATTTTTCGTTTGAGAAATTAGGAAGAAAAATAAGAAAATTGAATAATTGTTAAAATTTTAACAAATTAACAACTAATTGAATTGAGATTGAGAATAAGATTATAAGAGAATTGTATTGAAGTGAGATTGAGAATAAGAGAATTATAGAAAATGAGAGAGTTGAGAATTTGGTGTGTTGAAATAATGAAAAATGAATCCTATTTATAGAGTTTTAGAATTTTTTTGATACCAAAAATGCCCCTAAATATAACCGTTTTATTACCGTTATTAGGGATATATTAGTAATTTATATTTTAATTTACAATTTTTTTTTCTTATTTGGGCAGGGAGCCAACTGCCCCCCCAACGGCTACTAGCCGTAACGGGAATCGAACGGTTCCGGTTGGAACCATCGAACCGGTGGAACCGTACCGTATCCGACCGGTTCGAGTTGGGGTCGAACCCCAACCGAACCGGTCGCCAACGATTCCGGTTCCGGAACCGGAACCGGTTGGAACCGGAATTCCGAACCGGAACCATGGCCGGGCCTACATGTACCCAATAAATGTTAAATATATATAAGAAAAAGATATTATTTTTGAAATTATGTTTCAATTTATATCGGAAAAGACAAATCCAAAATGACGTAATTATGAATTTACTTTTTCGAATATGAATTGGGACATAATTATTGGTCAAACTAACATTATTTGTATTTAATTTTTTTTTTTTTATAATCAGGGTCTACAGGTCAGTTTACGTGTATCTCGATTAATCTCCGGGATTTGTGCTCCGTGCTTTCAAAAATTTCCCAACACAGATTACGATAAGTCACTGACTTTTTATAACATTGGGTATGGTTACAAGGAAATGCATGTAGTGAGATTTGAACTTTGAACCTAAAAGAAAGCAAATCACTCAAGTCCAAAGCCTTTACCACTGCAGCAACTCTTTGGGGTTTATTTAAATTAATTGTTAAATAAATTAATTTAATTTTTAATTAAAGTTGATATTTTTTAATTTAAATTTGGAATATAAGAAACGAATAAAGCCATTTCCATGAACTTAAAAGAAAGTAAAAACATTTCAACTTGTAGTTCAATGGTACACGTATATTTAACAAATGTTAAATATTTAAATTAATCTTTAATTAAAGTTGGTATTTTTTTAAACTAAATTTGGAACATGAGAAACGAATAAAGCCATTTATGTTAACTTAAGAAGAAAGTAAGATATTTGGACTTGTAGTCCTCCAGTACTACTCACATTCTCAACCAGTTTTGAATATTTAAACTAATCTTTAGTTAAAGTTAGTATTTTTTAAATCTAAATTTGAAATATGAGAAACAAATAAAGTCATTTTCATTGACTTGAAGAGAAGTAACGCCATTAAGTTTGTAGTCCAGTGATATTCATGTACTCAACAAGTTTTGAATATTTAAATTAATGTAAAAAACTTGGATTATGTAATCTAAATATGAAACACGAGAAACGATTAAAGTCGTTTCCGTGAACTTGAAGAGAAAGTAAGGCACTTAGGCTTGTAGCTCAATAGTACTCTCAAATTCCCCTAGTGTAAGTTTTAAATAACCCGAAAAAAAAAAGATGAATTGAGAACTAAAAATTATAATGTCTAAATGTAGGAGTAGATCTCGCGAATTTTTCACAGGAAAGCTCATTGAGTAGCAGAATTTGCTCTTAGGTTCCAAGATCAAACTTGAAAAATTTTCTTTCTCTTCTTTCTACATTTGGTCGAACTAGACACTCCCAAATCAGCCCCTGAATATGCGGCAACCATATATTTTTGTACGATCTTCAGTTCTATGATTCCAACGCACTTCGGAAGACGTTTGTGTGTTGGAAATCACTCCCATCAGTCTCAAAATATTCCTAACTGGTGTGTGACTGTGGATGTTTTACATAGATATTGAATCCACTCCTTGTGGGAAGTAGTTGAGTATCTTCCTTAATGGTAGATTCAGTACTTGAACGGTTAGAGCGCTCAAGTATTTATATTACGAATAGGAAGATTAATATTTATAATAGTTATGAATAAACCGTTCATTAGAGAATCAATGATATTTAAGGCATAAGAAAATAAATAGAGAGGTATAACAGACATTATGACCCGACTCTAATTATAACATACTCATGGAGGGTCGATCTGTATGTAATAATTATAAAAATGGAAACTGACGTAGTTTGGTTTATGTAAAATACATGTAGTGACGAGAGTGTACCTTTAGGTATTTAGTGGAATAACCCAAAATTAATAATTCGAAATATTTGATTAAAGAATTTTAATCAATATCCCAGGATTATTGGAGCTTGAAGCTACGAGTTCATTTGGTCCTCGTGCTAACTCGATACATTAGAGGAAATCATATGATAATTGGACAGTCCAATTATAAACTCACATGCATAATAAATTGTTATGCTAAAATTATTAATATGGTTAATAATTATAGTCACACATGAAAACTATATCAAATATGATTAATATAGAGTTTTTCAAATATTTATGATTATGAGATAATCACATTTCAAATTTAAAAGGTTTAAATTTGAATTGATTAAGTTACATTAATATAAAATTTTTAATTTAATGTGCATTGAAATTTGATTTCAATTAACAAATTAAATCCAAATTATGTTACAAATTTTGGGTAGTGGTCGAAATTTGAAGGGTTATTTAGAGGTTAATATTATAATTTTGATTACAATTTATTTAACATAAACCTAACATATAAAAAAAAAGATTTTCTAATTTAATCCTAATTCAATTTGAAAAAAAAATATATCAACCATTTTCTTCTCCATCATCTTCTAAAGAGAGAAAGAAAAACAAAAAGATGTGACTTTTATTCCCTAAAGTATTTAAAGAAAAATATTTTGAGTTCCAAGTGTTGGTGTCCTAGACATGCCACAGGATCTCTAAGCGTGATTCGTGTGTGAATAAATCAAGAAGTTTGCGGAATAAACTTACATTGATCGGCTTTGACTTTCAAAACATTTCATGGATGTTGAAGCTTCCAAGCCCTCCTTGTGGTTCCAAACTCATGGGTGAGTATCCATATCACCATCTTTTTGACTCTCTTATGTGCTACCAAGAATAAGTGGAACAAATTTTATCTCCAAATGAGAAATAAATTTGTCCAAAAGAGGGAGGGGTAGCAATCGGCCATGTGCTTTTGGCCTTTGTTTCCAAAACAGAGGCTAACTGCCTCTCGGCCAAAAGAAGCAAATCTAATTCGGCCTGCTACAAAAGTGAGAGAGAGAGCCAGATGCCTCTTGTTCTTTTCGTCCAATCAGCTCAGTGGCCACCATGGCCGTGTGAAAGGAAGGCAACTTATTTCTCTTTTTCTTCTAACTTCTAAAGTCAGTAGTCTCAAAGCCTTTTGTTCATTTTTATTATATATATATATAAAAAAAATGAAGATAATGGCTTAAAAGCCAAAAAGCAAAATGTCAGACTTTTGTTCAAAAGGACAGAGAGCAATTAATGCGCCAAAATGAAAAAGAAAAGCAGTGGCTATTGTTGATCATTTATACGGCCAATTTTGCTTTTTCTCTTTCAATCGGCCAAAAACCCATTCGGCCAAAACCATAACAAAGGCCATTCGGCCTTCAACAAATAAAGTCGAATTCGGCCTAATGTCAGGGAGAGGAGAGAAATATTAATTTCTAAAATTAAATGTGTTGAGTGTATTTCAAGTTTCCATCAAAATCCATCACTCATGTTAATAATGACTAATGATGTAAGTGAAGTGGGCTTCACTTTAAATTCAAAATTCAAGTGGGCTTGCTCAACACACTTCGGGCTCGGATTCGTTTAATCCGATTAAACGAATTTTCCGTCGCGACTTAATTAAATCTAATTTAATTAAATAATAATACCCAGTAAAATTTTTACGAAAATCACTCGCAAATTAATTCAAAATTAATTCGTTTGCTAAAAATTAAAATCCAATTTAATTTCCCATTGAAATCCAATTTCAATTAATATATCTAATATATTATTTAGCCCAATTAAATAAATTAAATAGTAAAATCTAATTTAACTATTAAATTTATTTTATCGATTAATTCCAAATTAATCGCGTTCTCTCTCCTATCGACGAATTTAATCCTAGATAAATTCTCGACGTAATTAATCTCAGATTAAGTCTTTCTCTGATAATTAATCTCAGATTAATTTTCTCTCTCTTTATTAATCTCAGATTAATATTCTCTCTCATAATTAATCCCAGATTAATATTGTTCGAGTCAAACATCATCGGTGAATCTTTGAGATGCGACCCAAGAGATCCCTGGATATGTTGGCAGTAAATACGGTCATCGGACTATCCGAACACGTGCGTAGCCGGTACCACGTTTCTACCGATTTACAAGACATGATTGGCTTTTAGCAAAGCACCGTGCCTACCCAATTCTCCAGAAATATTCTGCTACGGAATATATGATCTTTGTCAGGCGTAGTATACGTAGTATTGCGTATTACGATCCAGTATCAGATGTCACATGCAAGGCCTGGGGATGGAGTTGTGTCTGCCCATTACGAAGCATATATCGGATCACTAGCAACTAGTCTCTTTATGATCGGAAAGTCATGACCAAGTCATACTTCCCCGATGGCTATAACACTTAAAGTACCAGTTTTGTATCCCTGTGTGATCATCATCTCCATATGACTGAAGTGATACTTCTATCTTGACATCACACCCAATACACTACGATTCTCAGTATACCCAGAAGAGGCGTACACAGAACCTGTTAAACCCCTGGACGACCAAAACCAAAGTATACTGATTGTCGCAAGTATTAGCGATGCAAGTCTCAGGTTAAGACCAAATACACCTACCCTGATTCGGACTCCCATAGACACATAGTTATACTACCAATGAGATTCTGATGGGTCTATCCAGAGCGAAGCTATTTCCGTACCATCGGTAAACAGAACGTCATATTACACTCGCATGAGTATCCAATACCCAAATATATGAGAACTATGTCGTTACGCTTCCATAACACGCACAAGTGTAATACTAGCGTATTCCGCATTATCGATGTCCAGTCTCGATAATACTACGACTAGGGATATTTAATGATTAAACCTTTGTGGATTAATATTGTCTCATATCTTATTAATCCGGAACTAATCATAAGGACTTCTATCATTTATATATCCAGGTAATCCAATTACAAATGATAAAAGAGCAATTTCATTTGTCACTTAGTTAATTTGTACAACAACACCATGTTCTGTACAAATAGTGATGCTATGGGTCATAATTGTCCAACAATCTCCCACTTGGCCTATAGCCAATCACTCAAGTGTCTAACACTTGAACTATGTACGGGTCGCTCAAATTTCTGCTGAGAAATAGCTTTCGTCAGCGGATTTGCAAGATTATCATTTGATGCGATTTTTTTGATCATCACATCGCCACGATGTATGATCGAACGAATCAGATGAATTAGTTGAAGTACATACTTGGATCATTGATGAGACCGTGATTCTTTAGCCTGTGTTGTAGCCTAGCTCAGCTGCTAACAGAACTACTCCTAATCTAATTAGGATTATTTAGATCCAAAATGCTTCTATTGCTGCCTCGGCTACAGCAATGTTCCGCTCTTATTGTTTATTCGGCAACAGTATCTTGCTTGGAAGATTTCCAACTCACTGTTCCGTTATTCAAACTATGTACGTACCCTTATTACGACTTACAGTCGTTTTTATCGGTTTGGAAACTTGCAGCGGTGAACCTAGTTACCTCAAGTTCTTCATCTCCATAACTAAAGAAAGCATCCTTAGTTCTTCCATGATACTCAAGGATGTTCTAAACATCAATCCAATGACTATCACATGGATTGGCCTTATAGCGTCTACATATGCTCAAAGCATATTAGACATCAGGTCATGTACATATCAAAATGTACAAACACTGAGAGAGTGTCAGCAGCTTTCTAGATCTATCACAGTAGATCTTTATTCCTATAATAAAGTCTGCTTCTCCCAGATATTCTATGGAGATTTTTTCATGAAAGCCAAGCTTTCACCGATTTTAGTAGGGGAATATTATTGCTAAGAAGCAATACATCATCAACTTATAGGACATTCATTGTCAGTGCGCTCCCACTAACCTTCTTATATACACAAGAATTATCTTCGTTTTGAATTAAATCATATACCATTATGATTACATCAAAACGCTGGTTCCAAGAACGCAATGCTTGTTTCAATTCATAAATGGATTGATTTAACTTGCAAACCTTGTTTACATGTTTTAGCCCGACAAAACCATCAGGATGTATATAAACATCCTCCAAAAGGTTTCCGTTAAGGAAAGCGATTTTGGCGTCCAATTGTCATATTTCCTAAATGAAATATACAGTTATAGCAAGCATTATCCGAATGGATCTAATCATGGCAACATGTGAAAGAGTTTCATCGTAGTCGACACAATGTCGTTGACGATACCCTTTCTATACAAGCCTAGCTATGTATATTTTTATGTTTCCATCCATGTATGTCTTCCTTGAAGACATATACATACCAATAGGCACAATGCCTTCTGGTACATCAACCAGTGTCTAAACTTGGTTGGTATACATGGAATCCATTTCGGACTTAATGGCATTTTGCCATAAAAGGAGTCGATACCTTGTATCACTTCCTCATACGTAGTCGGTTCATTTCCTCAATAAGACCGAGGTCTACATGAGGTGAGATCAGAAACCCATAACTCCTAGGTTGTTTTCTGACTCTCTCCGACCTACGTGATTCGAAGATTATTGGTACAGTTTCATCCCTGATGAACTGTTTGTGTTCCGTGAAGGAGTCGGTGCCTGGAATAGTATTACTCCGATTTTCATCGAGTTTTACTTTCCTCCCACTTACCACTGCATATAGGAATTCCTCTTAGGAAAACCGCATGGAGAGCAACAATTACATTGTTCTCTTGTGAGTTGTATAAATACTATACTTTGGTTTCATTAGGACAACCTACAAATAGGCACTTATCCGATTTGAGTTTTAGTTTGGTATCATCCAAACGTATGCCCAGCATTCCCAAATCTTCAGGAATGAGAAACCCGATTTCTTTCCTGTTCATATCTAATATGAAGTCTGTCGAACAGATTTTACGAAACTTTATTCAAAATAAGTATTGCACTGTTTAATGCGTATCCTTAGAAGGAAAATGGTAGCTTAGAGCGACTCATCTATTTAAGTATTGTCCATCATGGTCTGACCACAATGTTATAATACTTTTACCGGTCTGTTTTCTTACTTCGTGTCGAAACTCTTTGAATTACGCAAAAGTTTCTGACTTGTGTTTCATAAGATACTCATAACCGTAACGCGATGCCACATCCGTAACGGTTACGAAGTATTCATATCCACCCCTAGCCTAGCTAGACATGGGCCCACTTTCGTCACTATGAACGAGGGCTAACAGATCGGTGGCACTTGCACTTTGCCTAATTAAACTAGATTCGTAGACATCATTTGAATTAGAATCAAATCCGTCCTAGTATCCACTCTTCCAAAGTATGGATATACGAGGCTTGTTAATGCATCCCAGATGACAATGCCACAAATAAGTCTCATTTGATTTACTCAATTTGAGCTATTTGTTTGTCATATTATATGTTTGAGATTCATTTATATTCAAAATATAAAGACCATTATTTACATCTAATGTAAATATCTCAATATCATCTTTATAAACAAAACACCTTGTGTTTTGGAATACAAAGGTATACCCGCAACGGGTTATACTAGATATGGAGATAATATTTCTAGTCAAACTAGGTACATTATAACAGTCTCCTAATTTAAGTACATGCCCAAAGGGCAGTTCCAAAACTTAGGTTTCTACGGCCAAAACAGCGACTCTCGTCCTGTTTCCGACTTGTAGGTCGATCTCATCTGAAGCCAGTTTCCTGCTTATCAGCAGATCCTGCACATCAGTACATATATTCATGTACCACATCTAGTATCAAAAATCCAATTTTAATACCAATAGTGAACATGTTTATAACAAACATTCTTGAAGCCGGAACCTTATCCCGCTTTCACTTCCTTCATGTCTTTTTAAGAAGCTATTGCTTAAGAGATTCTATTCCCAATCTGAAAATTAAAGCCGTTAAAAATATTTTCCCCAAGATTATGTCATTTGACGTTAATCTTTCAGTCATCTTGATTGCTATAGTCCAACTATCCAATCAACGATTTCAAGTACAATTAAATGTAATGATTACTATAGTCTAACTATATAATCATCTACAATTGATTGGTTACATTCAAATGTATTGATTACTATAATCCAATTATATAACCAACTATAAATGAAATAGTTTGAATACATTCCAAGTGTTTAATTAAAACAACAATTAAATATTAGTCCAACTAATATATATATAATAATTAATGACGAAAAATGAAATGAGCGTGTATTGGCAAGTATCTAAATGAAATTGCAAATTTAATACTTGCCTCTCACTATTTTTCGGCGAGCCTCTAACCCTCTGTGGAGTATTCGGGAAACCTAGTTTCCTAGTGGGCTAGGATCCCGTTAAAAGATACACAACTTTGACTTTGGCCAACAAGTTGTATAAAATTTAACTAGGTAGATCTCTAAGATCAATTGGATCTCATCCAATTCCTAGATCCAGTAGGTGGACATCCAAGTCCGAAACATATATCATATATATGCCAATATATCCCAATATATTCCCTAATCTTTTCCTCTGAATCAATTAAGCCTTGGCTTTGACACAACAAGCTTAATGATTCCAGTTAAGCGGGACCCATTGACTTTAGAAAGCTTCGTAATTGATGTAGATAGACAAGATGTGATCTTGACTTTGGCCAACAAATCACAACTTGGACAAGACATGCGATATGGAACAAAGCCTTCATGATTCAAACACATCTGCGATGGACAAAGGTCTTGACTTTGGCCAACAAACCAGTGTCAATCTTGGATCTTGAGAATGAATCACTCAATGGAAGGAAAACGCTTAATATTTGTTGAGGGTTTTTGTCGCGAAATGGCAACCAATTTATTATCTTTAATTAGGTCTCATCATACACCCTTAAGCATGCATTCTAAAAGCATAATAAGGTGCGAATAAATTAATAATGATATGCGGATGGATATATATAATACAATTTGTTCCTAGAACAAATCTCTCAATTTCCTCTCTCCCGCTAGCACTATTCTTACTTCTACCCAATTACATGACACTTCTAAAGAAACCTCATTTACATTGAGGGGAATAGGTGAGAAGAGAAATACAATGAGAAAAGAGGTAATAGGCTGGACACGCATGTCCAATTTAATAAATTCTAAATTTATTATAACAATTTCCAAAATTACCCTCACCCATCTAATATCCATCCGATATACATTATTCATACATACATCCAAGTATTCACACAAAGCATGTTATCAATCAATCTAATCCAATTAATTAATCTTTGATTAATGACCATCCAATGTTCATATAACGATTTGATTTGCTCGAGTCAAACTCGTTTAAGAATAAATACTCAAAGTAAGTATTCTTGAATTATATCGAACTACAATTTTAAATCTAATTTAAATTGTATCCAATACTAATTCATATTTAATTCCAAATTAAATAATTACACTTATTTATTTGCCTTAAAGACTTGGATTCCAAATCCAATCTTAATGGGTCTCAAAAGCCCAATTAGTATCCAATACTATTTAATTAAAGTCCAATGGGCTTTTAATTAATTCTGTAGGCTTGGGCTTTCAGCCAAAATGGATCTAACCTATAATGCCTAGGCCCATTAGGAATCACCCTATGTCATAGGATCAACTTTGGCCCATTAGGCCAAATTAAATTATTAAAGGCCCAATAGTCATATTTTGGACTTTATGGAAATAGTTTAAGCCCAAGACTAAAATTTGGCCCAACCAAGCCCAATAGCCCAAATACAACAAATTAAATTAATACATTATTCCAAATTATATATTAATTCAATTAAAGTGCAAATAACACAATTAATTGATTAATCTAGTATTTCCAAAACACAATTAATCTAATTAATCATGCTTAGTTCCCACATTCATGTCCAACACAAAATTGGGGCAAAATCAATTCTATAACATGCTTCAAATCTCATGACAATACATGAAATTAACACCCAATTTTGTTTCAATCTAATTAAATCAACAATTAATATTCAATTTCATGTGAATCAACATATCAAATTGTTTAATTCAAAAAATTATCATGAGCAATTCCTAGGGTATTCGACCAAGCATGTATTTTGGGGATTTTTGATCTAATCAATTTATCACAAAATCAATGATGCACAAATCTAATTAAACATCATACAAGCTCAACCAAATCATCAATTTAGGCAAAATTAAGCTCTAAGCATAAAATCCCAAATTAAAGTTTACAAATCCTAGAAATTAAATCATACTTAGATCTCGCTCTGATACCATCGTTGGTGTCCTAGACATGCCACATGATCTCTAAGCGTGATTCGTGTGTGAATAAATCAAGAAGTTTGCGGAATAAACTTACATTGATCGGCTTTGACTTTCAAAACTTTTCATGGATGTTGAAGCTTCCAAGCCCTCCTTGTGGTTCCAAACTCATTGGTGAGTATCCATATCACCATCTTTTTGACTCCCTTATGTGCTAGCAAGAATAAGTGATTTATCTCCTAAGGAGAAACAAATTTATCTAAGAGAGAGAGGGGTAGCAATCGGCCATGTGCTTTTGGCATTTGTTTCCAAAACAGAGGCTAATTGCCTCTCCACCAAAAGAAGCAAATCTAATTCGGCCTGCTACAAAAGTGAGAGAGAGAGCCAGATGCCTCTTGTTCTTTTCGTCCAATCAGCTCAGTGGCCACCATGGCCGTGTGAAAGGAAAAAGGCAACTTATTTCTCTTTTTCATCTGACTTCTAAAGTCAGTAAAGCCTTTTGTTCATTTTTATTATATATATATATAAAAAAAAAATGAAGATAATGGCTTTCAAAAAGCAAAATGTCAGACTTTTGTTCAAAAGGACAGAGAGCAATTAATGCGCCAAAATGAAAAAGAAAAGCAGTGGCTATTGTTGACCATTTATACGGCCAATTTTGCATTTTCTCTTTCAATCGGCCAAAAACCCAATCGGCCAAAACCATTTTGGCCGTTCGGCCTTCAAGGCCAATTCGGCCTAATGCAAGGGAGAGGAGAGGTATATTAATTTTTAAAATTAAATATGTTGAGTGTATTTCAAGTTTCCGCCAAAATCAATCATGTCAATAATGACTAATGATGCAGTGAAGTAGTCCCACTTTAAATTCAAAATTCAAGTGGGCTTGCTCAACATACTTCGGGTTCAGATTCGTTTAATTCGATTAAACGAATTTTCCGTCGCGACTTAATTAAATCTAATTTAATTAAAAAATAATACCCAGTAAAATTATTACGAAAATCGCTCGCAAATTAATTCAAATTAATTCGTTTGCTAAAAATTAAAATCCAATTTAATTTCCTATTGAAATCCAATTTCAATTAATATATCTAATATATTATTTAGCTCAATTAAATAAATTAAATAGTAAAATCTAATTTAACTATTAAATTTATTTTATCGATAAATTCCAAATTAATCGCATTCTCTCTCCTATCGACGAATTTAATTACAGATAAATTCTCGACGTAATTATCCCAGATTAAGTCTTTCTCTGATAATTAAATCTCAGATTAATTTTCTCTCTCTTTATTAATCCCAGATTAATATTCTCTCTCATAATTAAATCCAGATTAATATTGTTCGAGTCAAACATCATCGGTGAATCTTTGGGATGCGACCCAAGAGATCCCTGGATATGTTAGCAGTAAATACGGTCATCAGACTATCCGAACACGTGCGTACCCGGTACCACATTCTACCGATTTACAAGACATGGTTGGCTTCTAGCAAAGCACCGTGCCTACCCAATTCTCCAGAAATATTCTGCTACGGAATATATGATCTTCGTCAGGCGTAGTATACGTAGTATTGCGTATTACGATCCAGTATCAGATGTCACATGCAAGGCCTGAGGCTGGAGTTGTGTCTGCCCCGTACGAAGCATATATCGGATCACTAGCAACTAGTCTCTTTATGATCGGAAATCATGACCAAGTCATACTTCCCCGATGGCTATAGCACTTAGAGTACCAGTTCTGTATCCATGTGTGATCATCATCTCCATATGACTGAAGTGATACTTCCATCTCTGACATCACACCCAATACACTACGATTCTCAATATACCTAGAAGAGGCGTACACAGAACCTGTTAAACCCCTGGACGACCAAAACCAAAGTATATTGATTGTCGCAAGTATTAGCGATGCAAGTCTCAAGTTAAGACCAAATACACCTACCCTGATTCGGACTCCCATAGACACATAGTCATACTACCAATGAGATTCCGAGGGGTCTATCCAGAGCGAAGCTATTTCCGTACATCGGTAAACAGAACCTCATATTACACTCGCATGAGTATCCAATACCCAAATATATGAGAACTATACCGTTACGCTTCTATAACACGCACAAGTGTAATACTAGCCTATTCCGCATTATCGATGTCCAGTCTCGATAATACTACGACTAGGGATATTTAATGATTAAACATTTGTGGATTAATATTGTCTCATATCTTATTAATCCGGAACTAATCATAAGAACTTTTATCATTTATATATCAGGTAATCCAATTACAAATGATAAAAGAGCAATTTCCTTTGTCACATAGTTAATTTGTACAACAACACCATGTTCTGTACAATAGTGAGCTATGGGTCCTAATTATCGAACACCAATGAGCCCAAACTTTGGTTTCTTGGTGAAGAAACATTAACGCAGAAGACCGATTGATGTTGGAATAAAAGTCTTATTCTTTTTCAAGTATAGTTTACGACAGCGAGCAATAAAATTTTACTCATTGCTCGCGCAACAAGATGCAAAATGTAGCTATCTTGAATAATGTTTTTGTGGAAAAATTTGGGATTACAAATGGCTTTTTATGTTTGATTTAGATTTGATTTGGTTGTACATGTTGGGTTTCTATTAAGTCCCAATGATCAAATCAAGCAAAGAAACTCATGTGCGAATACTTAAAGAAAGTTGCATAATACTTACAATGATCAGTTTAGCGATTGTTGAACAACAAAAACTCTTTTATGCCCTTTGAAGCTCACGGCAATGGGGTGTTTTTGCTCCTCCAAATTCGGCCATGGATGATCCACCAAGCTCCAAGCTTTGTGTTGTGATTCCATGCTCACAAATCGGTTTCCCTATCACCTTCGCAAGACTCCGAATGTGTGCTAGCACTTAGTAATTTTTGCCACAAAAATCACCATCTTGCTTCTCTTTGCTCATGGCAAAACCAGAAAAAGGAAGAAAACATTTGCCCATTGGGCGTGAGAGCGAAAGATGAGAGAGAGAGTGAGTTGTTGTGTTAGGTTGTGAGGATTGTGTATCTAATACACTAAATCAAAAGTCAAACACCCAAATATCAAATAAATGGTAAATGGCTTTTAATTCATCCAACCACCAACCATCAATCACTCATGACAAGTTGTCAAACACTCAAAGTGACTAGACATCACATCAATCAAAGTGACTAATGATTTGACGCTTGATGTGACTTGTGGGCCGCACTTTAATTTGCAATGCGAGTGCGCCCGCAAACACTACCGGGCTCGGGTTCGCTAATTCCAAATTAACGAATTTCCGCCTCGACGTAATTAAATAATTAAGCCTAGTAACTTACTATTCACGTCGCTAACGAATTAATTCTAAATTAACTCGTTCGCCCGAATTAAAATCTAATTTTAATTCCGCATCGAAATCCAATTTCGTATAATATATTGAATATATTATTTTATCGATTAATTCCAAATTAATCGTTCTCTCTCTTTAATTAATATTTTATCCCAGATAAAATATCTCAGTAATTAATCCCAGATTAATTATCTCTCTCTTATAATTAATCCCAGATTAATAAAGTGCGAGTCATACATCATCGGTGAATCTTCAGGAAGCGACCCATGAGATCCTCGGATATGTTGGCAGTAAATACGGTCGTCGAACTATCCGAACCGTACGTACCTAGTACTACGTTTTTACCGATTTACAGACATGGTGGCTTCTAGCAAAAACATATGCCTACCCAATTCTCCAGAAATATTCTTACTGGAATATGTGATCTATATCAGGCGTAGTATACGTAGTATTGCGTATTTCGATCCAGTATCGGATGTCACGTGCAAGGCCTGGGGCTGGAAAATGTGTCTCCTCGTACGAAGCACATATCAGATCTCTGGTAACTAGTCTCTATAATCGGATAAACATGACCTAGTTATAATATCCCGATAGCTGCAGCATATAAGAGAACCAGTTCCGTATCCTACGTGATAATCATCTCAACTATGACTGGAGTGATACTTCCATCTCGACATCACACCCAATACACTATGATTCTCAATATACCCAGAAGAGTCGTACACAGAACCTGTTAAAGCCCTGGACGACCAAAACCAAAGTACATTGAGTGTCGCAAGTATTACGGTGCAAGTCTTAGGTTAAGACCAAATACCCTACCCTGATTCGGACTTCCATAGACACATAGTCATACTACAATGGAATTCCGAGGGGGTCTATTCAGAGCGAAAGCTGTTTCCGTACCATCAGTAAACACAACCTCCTATTACACTGCATGAGTATCCTATACCCAAATATATGAGAAAATATGTCGTTATGCTCCTACAACGCGCACAAGTGTAATACTAGTCTATTCCGTATTATCGATGTCCAATCTCGATAATACTATGACTAGGGATATTTAATGATTAAACCTTTATGGATTGATACTGTCTCATATCTTATCAATCCGGAACTAATCATATGGACCTTCTATCATTTATACATCTTGGTAATCTAATTACAAATGATAGAAGAACAATTTCCTTTGTCACATAGTTAATTTGTACAACAACACCATGATCTGTACAAATAGTGATGGTATGGGTCATAACTGTCCAACAATCTCCCACTTGGCCTATATCCAATCACTCAAGTGTTCTACACCTGAACTATGTACGGTTCGCTCAAACTTCTGCTGAGAAAAGGCTTTCGTCAGCGGACTTGCATAATTATCATCTGATGTGATTTATTCGATCATCACATCGCCACGATGTATGATCCGAACGAATCAGATGTATAATTGAAGTGTATATCTGGATCGTTGATGAGACCATTAATTCTTTAGCCTGTGCTGTAGCTAGCTCAGCTGCTAATAGAACTACTCCTAATCTGATTAGGATTATTATCAATCCAGAAGGCTTCTATTGCTGCCTCAGCTGCAAGCATAATCCACTTGTGTTGTTTATTCGGTAACAGTATCTTGCATGGAAGATTTCCAGCTCACTGTTCCGTTATTCAAACTTTATAGTACCGTTATTGCGACTTATAGTCGTTATTCATCGGTTAGGAACTTGCAACAGTGATCCCAGTCACTCCAAGTTCTCCTTCTTCATAGTATAAGAAAGCATCATTAGTTCCTCTAAGATACTCAAGGATGTTCTTAACATCAATCCAATGTCTATCACTTGGATTGGCCCGATTGTGACTCCATACGCTCAAAGCATATGAGACAACAGGTCGCGTATATTTATTTCAATGTACGAGTTCTCGGAGAGTATTAACAACTTTAAATCTATCCCAGTAGATTTTTATTCCTAGAATAAAGGTTGTTTCTCCTAAGAATTCTACGGAGAATTTTTCATGAAAGCCAAGCTTTCACCGATTGTATTATGGGAAATATCATTTCCAAGAAATGACATGTCATCATTACTTAGGAAATCACTGTCAGTGCGCTCCCACTAACCTCCTTATATACACAAGAATTATTTTCATTTTGAATTAAATCATACACCTTTATGATTACATCAAAACGATAATTCCAAGAACTCAATGCTTGCTTTAATCCATCCATGGATCGAATTAACTTGCAAACCTTGTTTGCTTGTTTTGGTACGACAAAACCGTCAGGATGTTATAAAACCTCCTCAAAAGGTTTCCGTTTCCGGAAAGTGATTTTGACGTTCAGCTGTCATATTTCATAAATGAAACATGCAGCATCAGCAAGCATTACCCAAATGGATTTAACAATGGCAACGAGTAAAAGATTTCGTCGTAATCGACACAATGTTGATAACGATACCTTTTCGCTACAAGCCTAGCTTAGTACATTGGTATGTTGCCTTCCATGTATGTCTTCCTTGAAGACTAATATAGTACCAATAGGCACAATATCTTGCGGTACATCAACTAGTATCTAAACTTAGTTGATATACATGGAATCCATTTTGGATATCATGGTACTTTACCATAATAGGGAGTCGATACCTTGTATCACTTCCTCATACGTAGTCAGTTCGTATTCCTCAATAAGATTGACATCTTTATGAGGTGAGATCAGAAACCAATACCCCAGGTTGTTTTCTGACTCTCTCCGACTATCGCGATTCTTGTGTATTCGAAGATTATTGGAATAGTTTCATCCTTGATGAACTATCTGTGTTTTATTATGGAATCGGTGCCTAGAACAGTATTACTCCAATTTTCATCGAGTTTTACTATCCTCTCACTTACCACTGCATATCGGTATTCCTCTTAGGAAAATCGCATGGCGAGCAACAATAACATTGTTCTCATGTGAGTTGTATAAGTACTATACTTTGGTTTCCCTAGGATTGTTGGTTTTTATTAAGGTCCCAAGATCAAACAAGCAATGAAATTAATGTGTAAATACATCGACGAAGATAGCGGAATACTTACATCGATCGGTTGAGTCGATTTGAAGACGTTTCAAGCCATGAAAGCTCACTGTTTGGAGGCGCCACTGCAGCAGATTTGCTCACTGGTTTGAGCTCATTCGGGTCTCAAAACGAAGCTCCAAACTCTGTCGGATGAGTCCCGCCTCATGGTGAACCTCCCTAACACCTTCGCAATGTTCACAAGTGTGCTAGCACTTGATTTCATCAAATGAAAATCACTCAAATGCTTCCCCAAGCTCACGCCAAACGTTGAAAAAACCAGTGAAGAATGCTCCAAAATGGCGTGAAGAAGAAGAGAGAATAGGTTGGGGAGAGAGAGATGGAAAGTTGTGTAATGACTTGTAAGCATTTACAAAAATAAACACCTTATATTTTCCTTGAAAATTATATTAAAACAATTACCAAAACCTTTATTCAAAATAAAGTAAATGGTAAATGTCTATCATGTGTCACTATTCCACCAACTTGCATCACTATTCACAAGCCACTTTAATAAAGTGATGTGATGCAAGTCAATCAATCAATCTTCCATCAATCAATTAATCAATCAATTACTCAAAGTGACTTTTGATTTGACGCTTATGTGACGATTGATTTGACGCTTGATGTGACTTGCGTTGCCGCACTCGAATTCGAAATATGAATACGTTCGCAATCACATTCGGGCTCAGGTTCGCTAATTCTCAATTAGCGAATTTCCGTCGCGTCGTAATTTAAACGATTACGCCTAGCGAATTCACTATTCACGTCGCTAACAAATTAATTCTAAATTAATTCGTTCGCCCGAATTAAAATCTAATTTTAATTCCGCGTCGAAATCTAATTTCGTTTAATATATCGAATATATTAATTTAATCGATTAATTCCGAATTAATCGTTCTCTCTCTTTAGATGATATTTTATCCGAGATAAAATATCTCCGTAATTAATCCCAGATTAATTTTCTCTTTCTTCTATATAATCCCAGATTATTAATGAGTGCGAGTTATGCGTCATCGGTGCATTATCGGGAAGCGACCCATGAGATCCCCGGATAAATAGTAAGTAAATACGGTCGTCGGAATATCCGAATCACGTACGTACCAAGTACTACGTTTTACCGATTTACGAGACAAGGTCGACTCCTAGCAAAGCACCAAGTCTACCCAATTCTCCGGACATATCCATTTAAGAATATTAAGATCTGTATCAAGCGTAGTATACAATTGTATTATATTGCGTATATCGATCTAGTATCGGACGATCACATGTTAGGCCTGGGGCTGGAAATGTGTCTGCCCCGTACGAAACATATATCGGACATCAAGCAACTAGTCTCTTTAAATCGGGCAATACTGACCTAGTCATATTGTCCGACGGTTGCAACCTTTTATAGAGCACTAGTTCTGTATCTGCGTGGTCATCAACTCCATATGTCTGAAGTGACACTTCCATCTTGACATCACACCCAGTGCACTACGATTCCTGATAAACCCAGAAGAGGTGAACACAGAACCACCAGTTAAGATCCCCCAACCACCAAAACCAAAGTTTACCGATTGTCGCAAGTACTAGCGATGCAAGTCTCAGGTTAAGACCATATACACCTACCCTGATGCGGCCTCCCATAGACACGCAGACATACTACCAATGGGATTCCGCGGGGTCTATCCAGAGCGAAGCTGTTTCCCGTACATCGGTGAAACAACACGACCTCCTATCGCACTTGCATAAGTATCCAATACTTATATATATGAGAACTATGCCGTTGTGCCCTCACAACGCACACAAGTGCAATACTAGCCTATTCCGCATTATCGATGTCCAGTCTCGATAATACTACGGCTAGGGATATTTAATGATTAATCCTTCGTGGACTGATACTGTCTCATATCATCTCAATCCAGGAACTAATCATAGGGACCTCTCTTCATTTAATATATCTATGGTGATCTAATCACAAATGATGAGAGTGCAATTTCCTTATTACATAGTTAATTTGCTACAACAACACAATGATTTGTGCAAATAGTGACGCTATGGGGTCATATTATCCAACAAGGATAACCTACAACTAAGGCACTTATCCGATTGGGTTCTAGTTTGGTAATCCAAACATATGCCTAGCAATCCCAAATCTCCAGGAATGAGGAAAACCCGGTTTCTTTCCTGTTCATATCTAATATGAAATCTGTCAAACAGATTTTTATGGAACCTTATTAAAAATAAGTTTTGCAATGTATATGCGTATCCGTTGAAGGAAATGGTAGCTCAGAGCGACTCATGATTAACCTTATCATGTCCAACAAAATTCGGTTTCTCTGTTCCAATACACCGTCAATTGACGTGTTCTAGGAGGAGTCCTCATTGAAAGAATACTATACTCTTTCAAGTATTGAGAAACTTATTGATTAAGTATTTTCATCATGGTCTAACCGTGATGGTTTAATACTTTAACCGATCTGTTTGTCCACTTCGTGTCGAAACTATTTGATTACATC
Source organism: Zanthoxylum bungeanum (assembly GCA_019454045.1). Taxonomy (NCBI): domain Eukaryota; kingdom Viridiplantae; phylum Streptophyta; class Magnoliopsida; order Sapindales; family Rutaceae; genus Zanthoxylum; species Zanthoxylum bungeanum. The sequence continues at coordinate 23,877 of SKCR01044818.1, read as the reverse complement.
AAAAGTTTCCGATTCGTGTTTCAAAAGAAACACATAACCATAACGCGATGCCACATCCGTAAAGGTCACGAAACATTTATATCCACCTCTAGCCTAGCTAGATATGGGCCCACTTACGTCACTATGAACGAGGGCTAACAGATCGGTGGCACTTGCACTTTTACCAAGTAAAAGGGTATTTTAGGCACTTTGCCCAATAAACTAGATTCTTAGACATTATTTGAATAGAATCAAATTCGTCCTAGTACCCACTCTTCGAAAGTGTGGATATACGAGTCTTGTTAATTGTGTCCCAGACATCAATGCCACATATAAATCTCAACTGATTAATTCAGTTTGAGCTATTTTTTTTGTCATGTTATACGTTTGAGATTTATTTATATTCAAAATATAAAATATTGTTATTCATATCTAATGTGTTTATCTCAATATCATCTTTTTAAATGAAACACTTGAGTGTTCTAGAATATAAAGGTATATCCGCAACAGATTATACTCTGATATAAGATAATGTTTCTAGTCAAACTAGTACATTTTAACAGTTTCCTAATTTAAGTACACACCCGAAGGATAGTTCCTAAACTATGTTTCTAAGGTTAAAACAAAAACTATTGTCCCATTTCAATTCGCAGATAGATCTCAACTGAAGTCAGTATCCTGCTTGTGAGCAGATTCTGCACACCAGTACATATTTATGTACCACATCCAGTATCTAAAATCCAATTTAATACTAGTAGTGAACATGTTTATGATAAACATATTTGAAGTCGGAGCCTGCACCGTCTTCACTTCCTTCATGCCTGCCTTGTCCATACGGCAGTCATGCTTCAGTGACCCCTTTGCCACAGTTTAGGCAGACATCTTGGGATATGTCCTTTGTCTTCCCAGAAGATTATAATGATTTTGCCTTTGCCATCTCTTCCTCACTCCAGAAGCCTTTGGCCAAGCCTTGGCCTTCCGGAATGTCGAAGTAAGTAAGATGCGCCTTGCTCTTCTTGCCCTATTGCAAACTATGGCTTTGTCTCATTGAGTATAGCCATTACTCTCCAAGAGTTTACTATTGCAATTTAGTACTTCTAAGATCTAAAGATAGATATATGAAGATCCTTCAATTCAATATCATACTATAAGGATCTAATCCTTAGTTCTGAATAAGAAATAAGGAGTCTATTTGGCAAGCTTATTGGATTAAGCACTAAAGTTATCATCACATGAATATTCCAAATATCATGTTCTACTATTTGCTTAACTCCAGGCTTAGGCCTAAGACGTTATTTTATCAAATAAAGTAACTTCTCAGTTTTCAGGACTATCCTGATTCATTATTCCCAATTTTGAAAATTAAAGTCGTTTAAATACATTTTCACCCAGGACTATTGTTTAAACACTAATCTTTCAATTATCTTGATTCTAATAGTCTAACTATCAAATCAACGATTTTAGGTAATATTGATTATAATGATTACTATAGTCCAACTATATAACCAACTATAATTAATAGGTTTAATTCAATTATATTGATTACTATAATCCAATTATAAAATCAACTATTAATTGAAATGGTTAATTCAAATATATTGATTACTATAATCCAATTTATAATCAACTATAAATGAAATAGTTTGAATACAGTCCAACTGTTTAATTAAAACATCGATTAAATATTAGTCCAACTAATAAATAATTTATTTGACGAAATATTTGAAATGAGCGCGTATGGCAAGTAACTAAACGAATATTGCAAATTTAATACTTGCCTCCCACTATTTGTTGGTGAGCCTCTAACCCTCTGTTTAGTACTCGAGAAACCTTGTTTCCTAGTGGGGTAAGATCCCGTTAAATAACACACAATCTTGACTTTGGCCAACAAATTGTATGATAGTTAACTAGGTAGATCTCTAAGATCAATTGGATCCCATCCAATTCCTGGATCCAGTAGGTGGACATCCAAGTCCGAAACATATATCCTATATATGCCAATATATCCAATATATTGCCTAACCTTTTTCCTCTGAATCAACTAAGCCTTGGCTTGGCTTTGGCACAACAAACTTAGTGATCCCAGTTAAGCGGAACCCATTGACCTTGGAAAGCTTCGTAATCAATGTCGATGGACAAGAAGTGATCTTGACTTTGGCCAACAAATCACAACTTGGACAAGACACCAATATGGAACAAAGCCTTCATGATTCAAACACATCTGCGACAGACAAAGGTCTTGACTTTGGCCAACAAACCAATGCCAGTCTTGGATCTTGAGTAAGAATCACTCAATGGAAGGAAAAATGCTTAATATGTTTTGAGGGTTTTTCGCGTGTAATTGGCAACCAATTAATTATCTTTGCTAAGGTCTCATCATCATACACCCTTAAACATGCATTCTAAACACATAATAAGGCGCATATAAATAAATATAATAATGATATGCGGATGAATATTTAAACATTGTTCCTAGAACAAATCTCTCCATTTCCTCTCTCCTGCTAGCACAAGTATTACTTCTACCTGATTACATAACACTTCTAAAGAAACCTCATTTACATTGAGGGGAATATGTGGGAAGAGAAATACAAAGAGTAATGAGGTAATAGGCTGGACACGCAGGTCCAATTAATAAATTCAAAATTTATTACATAATTTCCAAAATTACCCTCACCAATCTAATATCCATCCGATATAGATTATTCATACATCGCAACCATGTATTCACACAAGCATGTTATCAATCAATCTAATCCAATTAATTAATCTGAATATTAATGACCATCCAATGTTCAAACAACGATTTGATTTTGCGCGAGTCAAACTCGTTTTGCGAATAAGTACTCAAAGTACGAATTCTTGAATTAAATTTAACTACAACATTAAATCCAATTTAATTTGTATTTAATACTAACTCATTTATTTAATTCCAAATTTAATATTTACACTTTTAATGTACCTTTATGACTTAGATTCCAAATCTAATCGTTACGGGTCTCAAAGCCCGATTAACATCCAATGTCAATTTAATTTAAAGTCCAATGGACTTTCAATTAATTTCTAAGGCATGGACTTTTGGTCAATATGGGTCAAACCCAAATACCAAAGCCCATTCAAGGAATCACCCTTATTTCCAAGAAACCAATTTAGGCCCATTAGGCCCAATTATTATTAAAGGTCCATTAAGTCATAATTGGACTTTATGGATATGGTTTTGGGCCCAATTGATCCAACCAATTTAGCCTAAACCTAACTTGGTACAACCAAGCCCATTAAGCCCAATTACAACTTTTCAAGCCCAATTTCCAAAATAGGCCCAATTAATTAAATTACCAAATTCCATATTTCATAACTTAATTAACTAAAGTGTATGCCATAATTAATTACCCAAATTGATTTAACAATTCCAAAACACAAAATTTGTAAAATTAATTATGCTATTATCATCAAATATGTCCAACATATTTGAATCAAAAAATCAAGTCATTTTCCATGCTCAAATTCACGGCATTTAGGGTATTTTTTCCAATTCAAAATTCAATCCAATTAAATCTCAAATTAACATTACCCAATTGTTTCAAGTCATCCAATAATCAAAGAAACAAAATTACCATGACTTTAGGGCACAACAACAGTCGGCCAAGCCTATGATTTTGGGGAAAATTATCCAATTCGATTTTTATCAAATTGACAATGCATAACACCATGTTATCATAATTTAAGCATACTCAAACAATCAATTTCACTCAAACATGCTCAAATCAATTTTGCCTAAATTTTACCCTAATAAAGTTTCATGCTCAAAATGGCTCTGATACCATTGTGGGTTTCTATTAAGTCCCAAGGATCAAATCAAGCAAGGAAGGAAACTCATGTGTGAATACTCAAAGAAGTTACAAAATACTTACAATGATCGGTTTTAGCGATGCGTTGAACAAAAAAAAAACTCTTTTATGCCTTTTGAAGCTCACGGCAGTGGGCTGTTTTTGCTCCTCCAAATTCGGCCATGGATGATCCACCAAGCTCCAAGCTTTGTGTTGTGATTCCATGCTCACAAATCGGTTTCCCTATCACCTTCGTAAGACTCCGAATGTGTGCTAGCACTTAGTAATTTTTGCCACAAAAATCACCATCTTGCTTCTCTTTGCTCATGGCAAAACCAGAAAAAGGAAGAAAACATTTGCCCATTGGGCGTGAGAGAGAAGAGATGAGAGGAGAGAGTGAGTTGTTGTGTTAGGTTGTGAGGATTGTGTATCTAATACACTAAATCAAAGTCAAAACCCAAAAATCAAATAAATGGTAAATGATTTTAATTCATCCAACCACCACCATCAATCACTCATGACAAGTTGTCAATTCATTAATGATTTGATGCTTGATGTGACTTGTGGGCCGCACTTTAATTTGCAATGCGAGTGCGCCCGCAAATACTCCCGGGCTCGGGTTCGCTAATTCCAAATTAATGAATTTTCCGTTGCGACGTAATTAAATAATTAAGCCTAGTAAAATTACTATTCACGTCGCTAACGAATTAATTCTAAATTAACTCGTTCGCCCGAATTAAAATCTAATTTTAATTCCGCGTCGAAATCCAATTTCGTATAATATATCGAATATATTATTTTATTGATTAATTCTAAATTAATCATTTTCTCTCTTTAATGGATATTTTATCCCAGATAAAATATCTCCGTAATTAATCCCAGATTAATTATCTCTCTCTTATAATTAATCCCAGATTAATAAAGTGCGAGTCATACGTCATCGGTGAATCTTCGGGAAGCGACCCATGAGATCCCCGGATATGTTGGCAGTAAATACGGTCGTCGGACTATCCGAACACGTACGTACCTATTATTACGTTTTTACCGATTTACAAGACATGGTTGGCTTCTAGCAAAACATCATGCCTACCCAATTCTCCAGAAATATTCTTACTGGAATATGTGATCTATATCAGGCGTAGTATACGTAGTATTGCATATTTCGATCCAGTATCGGATGTCACGTGCAAGGCCTGGGGCTGGAAATGTGTCTGCCCTGTACGAAGAACATATCCGATCTCTGGTAACTAGTCTCTATAATCGGATAAACATGACCTAGTCATAATATCCCGATAGCTGCAGCATATAAGAGAACCAGTTCTGTATCCTACGTGATCATCATCTCCACTATGACTGGAGTGATACTTCCATCTTGACATCACACCCAATACACTACGATTCTCAATATACCCAGAAGAGGCGTACACAGAACCTGTTAAAGCCCTGGACGACCAAAACTAAAGTACATTGATTGTCGCAAGTATTAGCGGTGCAAGTTGTTGGAATTGTCTAAGCATACCAAGATCATATCAAGCAATGAAAATAACATGCGAATACAATCAACGAAGTTGTGGAATACTTACATCGATCGGTTGAGCGACGCAGCGGACAACAAAACTCCATTTTCTGCCTCCTCCAAGCTCGGTAGTGGGCTGTGATGGATCTCCAAGATTCGGCCATGTGTGGTCCTCCATGCAAGCTCCAAGCTTGTTTGATTCCTTGCTCATGAAGTGAGTTCCCTATCACCTTTGTATGGACTCATTTGAGTGCTAGCTCTTGATGATTTTGCCACAAAATCACCATATATTCTTCTCTTGATTCTCAACAGTGAAGCAAAACCAGAGGAGAAAAATCAGGTCCAAGACCGTGAGAGAGAGAGGGAAAAATAGGCTCCAAACCGTGAAAGAAAAGAGAGAGAGATGAAAGTATTTTTTGGTAATTCATTTTGTGTATCTAATACACAATTTTTCAATTTTCAAAAAATCAAATAAATTGATTTACCAAATACAAAAGTCAAGCCAATAAATGCTTGCCAACTACCACCATCAATCCATCAATCAAGTGACAAGTTGTCACATCACTCAAAGTGACTAATGATTTGATGCTTGATGCGACTAGCGATTTGCAGCTTGATTTAACTTACGTGCCGCACTCGAATTCGAAATGCGAATGTGCTCGCAATCACTCTCGGGCTCGGGTTCGCTAATTCCAAATTAACTAATTTTCCGTTGCGTCGTAATTAAATGATTATGCCTAGCGAAATCACTATTCACGTCGCTAACGAATTAATTCTAAATTAACTCGTTCGCCCGAATTAAAATCTAATTTTAATTCCGCGTCGAAATCCAATTTCGTTTAATATATCGAATATATTAATTAATTGATTAATTCTAAATTAATCATTTTCTCTCTTTAATGGATATTTTATCCCAGATAAAATATCTCTGTAATTAATCCCAGATTAATTTTCTCTCTTATCCAATTAATCCCAGATTAATTAAAGTGCGAGTCATACGTCATCGGTGAATCTTCGGGAAGCGACCCATGAGATCCCCATATATGTTGGCAGTAAATACGGTTGTCGGACTATCCGAACACGTAAGTACCTAGTACTACGTTTGTAAAGATTTACAAGACAAGGTTGGCTTCTAGCAAAGCGCCATGCCTACCCAATTCTCCAGAAACATGCTTACAAGAATAAACAATCTATATTAGGCGTAGTATACGTAGTATTGCGTAACTCGATCCAGTATCGGATGTCACGTGCTAGGCCTGGGGCTGGAATTGTGTCTGCCCCGTACGAAGCATATGTCGGATGTCTGGTAACTAGTCTCTATAATCGGATATACATGACCTAGTCATAATATCCCGATAGCTGCAACATATAAGAGCACCAGTCCCGTATCCTACGTGACATCATCTCCACTATGACTGGAGTGATACTTCCGTCTTGACATCACACCCAACACATTATGATTCTCGATATACCCAGAAGAGGCGTACACAGAAACTGGTTAAAGCCCTGGACGACCAAAACCAAAGTATATTGATTGTCGCAAGTATTAGCGGTGCAAGTCTCAGGTTAAGACCAAATACACCTACCCTGATTTCGGATTTCCATAGACACATAGTCATACTACCAATAGAATTCCGATGGGGTCTATCCAGAGCGAAGCTGTTTCCCGTACCATCGGTAAAACACAACCTCCTATTACACTTGCATGAGTATCATATACCCAAATATATGAGAACTTTGCCGTTATGCCCTCACAACGCGCACAAGTGTAATACTAGTCTTTTACGCATTTATCGATGTCCAATCTCGATAATACTCTGACTAGGGATATTTAATGATTTATCCTTCGTGGACTAATACTGTCTCATATCATCTCAATCCAGGAACAAATCATAAGGACATCCTATCATTTATACATCTTGGTGATCTAATCACAAATGATAAGAGAGCAATCTCCTTTGTCACATAGTTAATTTGTACAACAACACCATGATCTGTACAAATAGTGACGCTATGGGTCATAATTGTCCAACAATCTCCCACTTGGCCTACAGCCAGTGACTCGAGTGTCTTACACCTGAACTATGTACGGTTGGCTCAAATTACTGAGAAAATGCTTTCGTCAGAAGATTTGCATGATTATCGTCTGATGTGATTTATACGATCATTACATCGCCACGATGTATGATCCGAACGAATCAGATGAATATCGAAGTATGTATCTGGATCGTTGATGATACCATTAATTCTTTAGCCTGTGCTGAAGCCTAGCTCAGCTGCTAACAGAACTATATCTAATCTAATTAGATTTATTATCGATCCAAATGGCTTCTATTGCTGCCTCAGCTGCAGCAATAACCCGTATTTGTGGTTTATTCGGTAACAGTTCTTGCTTGGAAGATTTCCAGCTCACTGTACCGTTATTCAAACTGTGTAGTACCATTTTGCGACTTATAGTCGTTAATATCGGTTTAGGAAACTTGCAGTAGTGATCCCAGTCACTTCAATTTCTCCTTCTCCATAGTTTAAGACAATATCCTTAGTTCTCTAAGATACTAAAGGATGTTCTTACATCAATCCAGTGACTATCACTTGGATTGGCCTGATTGTGACTTCATATGCTCAAAGCGTATGAGACACCAGGTCGCGTACATTTTTCAATGTACGAGTTCTCGGAGAGTGTTCTGAAAGCCAAGCTTTCACCGATAGTTTTTATGGGAATATCATTTCCAAGAAATGATATATATTATCATTATTTATAGTACAGTCACTGTCAGTGCGCTCCCACTAACCTCCTTATATACACAAGAATCATTTCGTTTTGAATTAAATCATAAACCATTATGATTACATCAAAACGAAAATTCCAAGAACCAAATGCTTGCTTCAATCCAAACATGGATCGAATAACCTGCAAACCTTGTTTGCTGGTTATGGGTACGACAAAACCGACAGGATGTTGTAAACATCCTCCAAAAGGTTTCATTTTCAGGAAAGCGATTTTTTAGTTCAGCTGTCATATTTCATAAATGAAACATGCAACATTAGCAAGCATTATCCAAAAGGATTCATCGTGGCAATAGTTAAAAGGTTTCATTGTAATAAACACAATGTTGATAACAATACTTTTCCGCTAAAAGCCTAGCTTTATACGTTGGTATGTTGCCTTCCATGTATGTCTTCCTTGAAGACTTATATAGTACCAATAGACACAATACCTTGCGGTGCATCAACTAGTATCCAAACATAGTTTATATACATGGAATCCATTTCGGATTATATGGCACTTTGCCATAATAGGGAGTCGATACCTTGTATCACTTCCTCATACGTAGTCAGTTGGTGTTCCTCAAAAGATAAACATCTTTATGAGGTGAGATCAGAAACCCATACCCCAGGTTGTTTTTCTCACTCTCTCTTGACTTACGCGGTTCTTGTGTATTTGAAGATTAATGGTATAGTTTCATCCTTGATGAACTATTTGTGTTCCATTAAGGAATCGGTGCCTTGAATAGTATTACTCCGATTTTCATCGAGTTTTACTATCCTCCCACTTACCACTACTTATCGGTATTCCTCTTAGGAAAACCGCATGGTGAGCAACAATTAAATTGTTCTCTAGTGAGTTGTATAAGTACTATAGTTTGGTATCCCTAGGATAACCTACAATTTGGCACTTATCCTATTTAGGTTTTAGTTTGGTATCATCCAAACTTATGCCCAGCATTCCCAAAATATCAGGAATGAGAAAACCTGGTTTCTTTCCTGTTCACATCTAATATGATATCTGTCAAACAGATTTTATGGAACCTTATTCAAAATAAGCTCTTGCACTGTTAATGTGTATCCGTTGAAGGAAATGGTAGCTCAGAGCGACTCATGATTAGCCTTATCATGTCTAACATAATTCGGTTAGTCACTGTTCGGACACACCGTCAAATTGACGTGTTCCGGAAGGAGTCCTCATTGAAAGAATACTATAATCTTTCAAATATATTAGAAACTTATTGCTTAAGTATTTTCACCATGGTCTAACCGTGATGATTTAATACTTTAGCCGATCTGTTTGTTTATTTCGTGTCGAAACTTTAAAAGTTTCTGATTTGTGTTCTTCAAAAGAAACATATAACTATAACGCGATGCCACATCCGTAAAGGTCACGAAATATTCATATCCACCTCTAGCCTAGCTAGACATGGGCCCACTTGCTTCACTATGAACTAGGGCTAACAGATCGGTGGCACTTACACTTTTACCAAGTAAATAGTGTTTTAGGAACTTTGCCCAATAAATTAGATTCGTAGACTTTATTTGAATGGAATCAAATTAGTCCTAGTACCCACTCTTCGAAAGTGTGGATATACGATTCTTGTTTAATTGTGTCCCAGACAACAATGCCACTTTTAAGTTTCTTCTGATCAAATCAGTTGAGCTGTTTGTTTGTCATTTCTACGTTTGAGATATATTCAAAATATAAATGCTGTTATTCACATCTAATGTGTTTATCTCAATATCATCTTTATATAATGAAACACTTTAGTGTTCTAGAATATAAAGGTAAATCCGCAACGGATTAAACACTGATATAAAGATAATGTATCTAGTCAAACTAGTTACATTATAACAGTTTCCTAATTTAAGCACATACCCGAGGGTAGTTCCTAAACTTAGGTATCTACGGTTAAAACAGCGACTTTCGTCCCGTTTCCGATTCGCAGATTAATCTCAATCTGAAGTCAGTATCTTGCTCATAGCAGATTCTGAAAATCAGTACATATTTATGTATCACACTAAGTATTTAAAATCTAATTTCAATACTAGTAATGCACATAATTATGACAAACATATTTAAAGTCAGAGCCTTACCCCGTCTTCAGTTCCTTCATGTCTGCTTTGTCCAAACGGCAGTCACGCTTCCGCGATCCCGTTTGCCACAATTTAGGCAGACATTTTGGGATATGTCCTTTTATCTTCCCAGAAGATTATAATGATTTTGCCTTTGCCCTTTTCCACATTCTAGAAGCCTTTGGCCTAGCCTCGGGTTTCTAGAATATCGAAGTAAGGTGCGACTAGCGCTACTTGTCTTATTGCAAATTTTGACTTTGTCTCATTGATAATAGTCATTAACTCTCCAAGAGTTATGTATTGCAATTAGTACTTCTAAGATTCTAAGAATAGATCTTTGAAGATCCTTCAATTTCATTATCATACTTTAAGGATCTAACCCTTAGTTCTGACAAAGAAATTAAGGAATCTACTGCGGCAAGTTATCATCACATAAATCTTCCAAAGATTATGCTCTACTATTTGCTTAACTCCGGGCTTAGGCCTAATATATTATTTTATCAAATAAAGTAACTTATTAGTTTCCAGGACCATCCTGAAATTTATTCCCAATTTTGAAAATTAAACCATTTAAATACATTTTCCCCAGGATCATGTTTTAAATGTTAACCTTTCAATTTTATCTTGATTCTAATAGTCCAACTATTTAATCAACGATTTAGGTACTATTTATTATAATGATTATTATAGTCCAACTATTTAATCAACTATAATTTAATAGATTGAATACAGTCCAACTGTTAATTAAAACAACAATTTAAATATTAGTCCAACTAACATTTAATTGACGAATGATATTTGTTTGAGCGCGTATGGCAAGTAATTAAACGAATATTACAAATTTAATTCCTGCCTCCCACTATTTTTCGGCGAGACTCTAACCCTCTGTCGAGTACTCGGGAAATCGTGTTTCCTAGTGGGCTAGGATCCTGTTAAATATCAAACAATCTTGACTTTGGCCAACAAATTGTATGATAATTAACTAGGTAGATCTCTAAGATCAATTAGATCCCATCCAATTCCTAGATCCAGTAGGGGGACATCCAAGTCCGAAACATATATACAATATATATGCCAATATATCCAATATATTGCCTAACCTTTTTCCTCTGAATCAACTAAGCCTTGGCTTTGGCACAACAAACTTAGTGATCCCAATTGATGAGTTGTAAAACTATCACTATTTCCCACTCATTTAACTTAATATTTTCTATAGTTTCTTGAGTTTTGTGAATATTTTGATGTGTTTTGTGTTATTTTGTAGATAAATAAAGTTTCAGGACATTCTGGAGGTGATTTGGAGCAAAACTGTGTATGTGGTGAAATTTGGCAAAAATGGTATTTTGGTAATTTTGGGCGTCTCGACACCGAAACCCTTGGCATCCCGACCTCTAACGTGCACCGGAGACTGCTAATATGCGCCAGGTCAACAAGTCAAAGTTTCCAAGTTTGTCTTTGTTAACATGCACCATGCCACGTGTCATCATCACAAGAAATCTGCTAACGTGCACCGCATGCCAAATGTCAAAAATTCAACGAGCCATTTTTTTTTAGCCACCATGCCACGTGTCGAAAATTCAGCGATCCAAAAAAAAAATAATAAAAAAAAATCAGAAAAATAATAATAAAGAATTGGATTTTTTTTGCCTATAAATTGAGTTTGATTTCTTAAGTTTCAAATGTAGCTCATCCTCTGAAATCCTTATAAATAAATTGAGAGTTCTCTTCTTTAGTTTCTTTTATTCAGTTTTATTTACGTTTGTAGTAGTAATTCTCTTCTATAAATAGTAGTTTTCCTTCATCCATGAGGAGCTAACTTCTCCATGCTGAGGTAAAAAAGTAATTCTTTTACTTTTGCTATTTAGATTAATCTCCCTTAAAATACAGTATATAAACTATTTAAAACCTGAATTAATAAAGGATACCGCCATTCCGGACGGTTGGTTATTCAATTTAAATTGGTTAAACCTGACTTAATGAGGATACCGCCATTCTGGACGGTTGATTTAAGTTTATATTTCTGTTTCGCCTTATGGCTGGTATATTTGAATTTGACTTAATCAGAATACCGCCATTCCGGACGGTTGATTAATCTGATAATTAGTGACCATCCAATGTTCAAACAACGATTTGATTTTGCGCGAGTCAAACTCGCTTTGTGAATAAGTACTCAAATTACGAATTCTCGAATTAAATTAAACTACAAAATTAAATCCAATTCAATTTGCATTTAATACTAATTCGCTTATTTAATTCCAAATTAAATATTACACTTTATAAATAAACCTTTACGACTTAAATTCCAAATTTAATCGTTACGGTCTCAAAGCCCGATTAACGTCCAACGTTAATTTAATTAAAGTCTAATGGGCTTTTAATTAATTTCTTTAAGGCGTGGGCTTTTGGTCAACTCGGGTCAAACCCAATAACCAAAGCCCAATCAAGGAGTAACCCTATAAGCCTAGAAATCAATTTAGGCCCATTAGGCCCAATTAAATTTATTAAAGGTCCATTAGTCGCATTTGGGCTTTATGGAAATGGTTTTGGGCCCAATTGGATCCAACCAATTTAGCCTAAACCCAACTTGGTACAACCAAGCCCAATAACAACATTTCAAGCCCAAATCCAATTTAAGCCCATTTAATTAAACACAAAAATTCCAAATTTCATATTTAAATAAACTAAAGTGCATTACATAATTAATTACCCAAATCAATATTTCCAAAACACAAATTTGTCTAATTAATCATGCTAATCAACATTAAATTGTTGGTTTCTAGATTTGGTCCCAAGATCATGAAATCAAGCAATGAAACAAGTGAATACACATCAAAGGAGGTGCGAAATATACTCACAATGAACGGATCTTGCAACGCGAAGAACACGAACCTTCAAGCTTCTCAAACTCGCGGCAGTGGTGTCCTTGTACTGCAGTGGAATGATCGGTTTTGCTGCTTGTTGGTTCCTCCATGATCGGCCATGGATGACTCCATGGAAGCTTCAAGCTTCAAGCTCCAAAATGATTCCAAGCTCAAGAGTTCACTGCCCTGTCACCTTAGGAAGACTCATGGTGTGTGCTAGCACTTGATTTTTGCAGCAAAAATCGTTTCTTGCTTCTCTTTTAATTCGGCAAAACCAGAAACTTTAGGAGAAGAAGAAGAACGGCTCAAAGTCATGTGAGAGAGTGGAGGGAAAAGAGAAGACCGAATGTCAAGGTAAGTGGAGAGAGAAAAAGAAATAGTTTATATATTTATTTGATTTTCCAAAAATCAAATAACAAAAAACCATTTACAATAATTAAAAGTCAAAAAGCAAAAAGCAATTAATGCTTTTTAACTAAAGTGCGAGTCATACATCATCGGTGAATCTTTGGGAAGCGACCCATGAGATCCCCGGATATGTTGGCAGTAAATCCGGTCGTCGGACTATCCGAACACGTAAGTACCTCGTACTACGTTTGTACCGATTTACAAGACAAGGTTGGCTTCTAGCAAAGCGCCATGCCTACCCAATTCTCCAGAAATATCCTCATAAGAATATTAGATCTATATCAAGCGTAGTATACCGAAGTATTGCGTATTTCGGTCCAGCATCAGATGATCACGTGCTAGGCCTGGGGCTGGAATTGTGTCTGCCCCGTACGAAGCACATATCGGATGTCTGGTAACTAGTCTCTATAATCGGATATACATGACCTTGTCATAATATCCCGATAGCTTGAGCATTTAAGAGAACAAGTTCCGTATCATATGTGACCATCATCTCCATATGACTGGAGTGATACTTCCGTCTTAACATCACACCCAACACTCTACGATTCTCAATATACCCGGCATTGGCGTACACAGAACCTATTAAAGCCCTGGACGACCTCAACTAAAGTATATTGATTGTCGTAAGTATTAGCGGTGCAAGTCTCAGGTTAAGACCAAATACACCTACCCTGATTGCAGAATCCCATAGACACATAGTCATACTACCAATGGGATTCTGCGGGGGTCTATCCAGAGCGAAGCTGTTTCCCATACCATCGATTAAAACACAACCTCCTATTACACTTGCATGAGTATCCTATACTCAAATATATGAGAACTAAAAGTTGTGCCCTCACAAACGCGCACAAGTGTAATACTAGTCTTTTACGTATTTATCGATGTCCGATTTCGATAATACTCTGACTAGGGATATTTAATGATTTATCCTTCGTGGACTGATACTGTCTCATATCATTCTCCATCCAGGACTAAATCATACGGACCTCTCATCATTTATACATCTAGGTGATATAATCACAAATGATAAGAGTGTAATCTCCTTTGTAACATACTTAATTTGTACAACAACACCATGATCTGTACAAATAGTGACACTATGGGTCATAATTGTCCAACAATCTCCCACTTGGCCTAGAGCCAATCACTCTAGTGCTTAACACCCGAACTATGTACGGTTGGATCAAACTGCTGAGAAAAGCTTTCGTCAGCGGATTTGTATGAATATCATCTTGATGCGATTTATTCGATCATCACATCGCCATAATGTATGATCCAAACGAATCATATGAATATCGAAGTATGTATCTAGATCGTTGATGAGACCATTAATTCTTTAACCTGTGCTGACGCCTAGCTCAGCTGCTAACAGAACTATATCTAATCTAATTAGATTTGTTATTGTTGGAATTAATCTAGGTCCCAAGATCAAACAAGCAATGAAAACATTGTGTGAACACACCAACAGAGGTAGCGGAATACTCACATCGATCGGTTGAGTCGATTTGGAGACGAATCAAGGCCAAAATGCTCACTGCTTCATGCGTGAACTGCAGCAGTCCACTGCCTCCAAAAACAGAATTTTGAGATGACAAACGGAGCTCCAAGCCTCCTCCGACGGATCCCGGCTCATGGGCGAACCTCCCTACCACCTTCGCAAGACTCGTAAGTGTGCTAGCACTTGGATTTTCACCATGAAAACCCACTCTTGGCTTCCCTTGCTCACGCCATTATTGGCTTCAAAAACCAGTCCACTTTTCAGTTTGGGCGTGAGATATTGGAGAGAAATGAGAGAGATGAAAGATGTGTTATTATATATTTGATTTACATTTAAGTGTATCTTATACACTTTAGTAAATTTCAAATGAATTTCATTTGAATTTGCTTTTAAAAAGTCAAATAATAAAAGCAAACACTATGCACATCATGTCCATCACTATTCACATCAACTTTATTAAAGTGACATGTTGTCAAGTCACATCACTCAAAGTGACAAGTGATTTGACGCTTGATGCGACTGATTGATTTGACGCTTGATGCGACTTGCGTTGTCGCACTCGAATTCGAAATACGAATGCGCTCGCAATCACACTCGGGCTCGGGTTCGTTAATTCCAAATTAACGATTTTTCCGTCGCGTCGTAATTAAATGATTACGCCTAGCGAATTCACTATTCATGTCGCTAACGAATTAATTCTAAATTAATTCGTTCGCCCGAATTAAAATCTAATTTTAATTCCGCGTCGAAATCTAATTTCGTTTAATATATCGAATATATTAATTTACCGATTAATTCCAAATTAATCGTTATCTCTCTCTAGACGATATTTTATCCTAGATAAAATATCTCCGTAATTAATCCTAGATTAATTTTCTCTCTCTTCTATATAATCCCAGATTATTCAAGAGTGCGAGTTGTGCGTCATCGGTGGATTATCGGGAAGTGACCCATGAGATCCCCTGATAAGTTGGCAGTAAATACGGTCGTCGGAGTATCCGAATCACGTACGTACCAAGTACTACGTTCTACCGATTTACGAGACAAGGTCGACTCCTAGCAAAGCACCAAGTCTACCCAATTCTCCGGACATATCCATATAGAATATACAAGGATCTTTATCAAGTGTAGTATACGATTGTATTGTGCATATCGGCCCAGTATCGGATAGTCACGTGCTAGGCCTGGGGCTGGATAAGTGTCTGCCCCGTACGAAGCACATGTCGGATGTCTGGTAACTAGTCTCTATAATCGGATATACATGACCTTGTCATAATATCCCGATGGCCGCGCAGCACTTAAGAGCACTAATACCGTATCCTGCGTGACATCATCTCCACTATGACTGGAGTGATACTTCCGTCTTGACATCACATCCAATACACTACGACTCTCTGATAAACCCAGAAGTGGTGTACGCAGAACCGGTTAAAGCCTGTACCACCAGACCAAAGTCTATCGATTATCGTAAGTATTAGCGATGTAAGTCTCAGGTTAAGACTATACACACCTACCTTGATTTCGGCCTCCCACAGACACATAGTCATAATACCAATGGGATTCCGAAGGTCTATCCAGAGCGAAGCTGTTTCCCGTACCATCGGTGAAACACGACCTCCTATCGCACTTGCATAAGTATCCAATACTTATATATATGAGAACTATGCCGTTGTGCTCTCACAACGCACACAAGTGCAATACTAGCCTATTCCGCATTATCGATGTCCAGTCTCGATAATACTCCGGCTAGGGATATTTAATGATTAATCCTTCGGGGACTGATACTGTCTCATATCATTCTCAGTCCAGGACTAATCATAGGGACCTCTCTTCATTTATATATCTATGGTGATCTAATCACAAATGATGAGAGTGCAATTTCCTTGTCACATAGTTTTTTGCTACAACAACACAATGATCTGTGCAAATAGTGACGCTATGGTCATTTTGTCCAAACAATCTCCCACTTGGCACATAGCCAGTCACTCAAGTGTCCCACACCCGAACTATGTACGGTTCGCTCAATTGCTGAGGAAAGATTTTCGTCAGCGGATTTGTTTTATAATCGTCACGCGATTTATACGATCATCACATCGCCACGATGTGTGATCCGAAGAATCAGATGATATAGAAGTATATATTTGGAATCTTCGATGAGACCTTTAATTCCTTAGCCTGTGCTGAAGCCTAGCTCAGCTGCTAAAGAACTATATCTAATCTAATTAGAACTATAATCCGCATTTTTTGTTTAAACGGCAACAGTTATCTTGCTCGGAATATTTCCAGCTCACTGTCCGTTATTCAAACTTTATTACCGTAGTATTTATTATTGTTTGGAAACTTGCAGCACTGATCCCAGTCACTTCAAGTTCTCCTTCTCCATAGTTTAAGACAACATCTTTAGTTCTCTTAGATACTAACAGATGTTCTTAACTTCAATCCAGTGACTATCACTTGGATTGACCTGATCGTGACTCCATATGCTCGAAGCGTATGAGACACCAATACAAGTACATTTTAAATGTACAATTCCCAGAGAGTGTTAACAAACTCCAAATCTATCCCAGTAGATCTTAATTCTTGAATAAGGTTGTTACTCCCAGAATTCTAGGAGAATTTCATTGAAACGAATATCTATGAAAGCCAAGCTTTCACCATTGCTATATGGGAATTTCATTGTCAATGCCCTCTCCCACTAACCTCCTTATATACACAAGAATTATTTCGTTTTGATTCAAATCATAAAACCATTATGATTATTTCAAAACGACAGTTCAAGAATCTTATGCTGTATTAATCCAAACATGGATTGAATAACCCGCAAACCTCGTTTGTTGGTTATACAAAATCGTCAGGATGTTGTAAACATCCTCCAAAGGTTTCCTTTCAGGAAAGCGATTTTGATCTGCATCTGACACATTTCATAAATGAATACGCAGTTATCAACAAGCATTTTCAAAATGGATTTACCATGGCAACAGGTAAAAGGTTGAACCGTTATTAACACAATGTTGATAACGATACTTTCCCGTCAAAAGCCCAGCTTTGTACGTTGGTATGTTGCCTTCCATGTATGTCTTCCTTGAAGACGTTTAATGTACCAATAGGCACAATGCCTTGTGGTACAACAACTAGTATCCAAAATAGTTGTTATACATGGAATCCATTTCGGACTCATGGCACTTTGCCATAATAGGGAGTCGATACCTCGTATCACTTTCCTCAAAGGTAGTCGGGGATATACCTTCATAAGATTGACATCTTTATGAGGTTAGATCAGAAACTCATACCCTAGGTTGTTTTCTGACTCTATCCGATCTACGAAGTTCTTGTGTATTTGAAGATTGATGGTACAGATTCATTATTGATGAACTGTTTGTGTTCCATTAAGGACTTCGTGCCTTGAACAGTATTACTCCGATTTTCATCGAGTATCACTATCCTCCCACTGACCACTGCATATCGGTATTCCTCTCAGGAAAAACCGCATGGTGAGCAACATCATATTGTTCTCATGTGAGATTTATAAGTACTATACTTAAGGTTTCCCTTAGGATAACCTATATAGGCACTGTTCCAATTTGGGTCTTTCAGTTTGTTATCATCCAACGTTATGCCTGGCATACCCAAATTATCAGGAATGAGAAACCTGGTTTCTTCCCCTGTTCATATCCTTTATGACATCTGTCAAACAGATTTATTGGAACCTTATTCTAAATAAGTTTTGCACTGTTAATATATATCCAATTGAAGGAAACAGTAGCTCAGAGTGACTCGTGATAACCTTATCATGTCCAACAAAATTCAGTTTTTAGTTCGGACACACCGTCTAACTGACGTGTCTCGGGAGGAGTCCTCATTTGAAAAGAATACCGTACTCTTTCATGTACATATGAAACTTACTGCTTAAGTATTTTCCAATACGATCTTACCGTGGCGGAATAATACTATAGCCGATCTGTTTTTCTATTTCGTGTCGAAACTCTAAAGTTTCCGATTTGGTGTTCTTCAAAGAAACACATAACCATAACGTGATGCCACATCCGTTAAGGTCACGAAATATTCATGTTCACATCTAGCTTAGCTAGATATGGGCCCACTAACTTCACCATGAATAGGGCTAACAGATCGGTGGCCCTTATACTATTACCAAGTAAATAGTATTTTAGGTACTTTACCTAATAAACTAGATTCGCAGACCTTATTTGAATAGTCAAATCAGTCCTAGTACCCACTCTTCAAAAGTGTGGATATACGAGTCTCGTTTAAATTGTGTCCTAGACAACAATGCCACAAATAAGTCTCTATTGATCAAATCAATTGAGCTATTTATTTGTCATTTTTATATGTTTGAGATTTTATTTATATTCAAAATATAAATTCTGTTATTTACATCTAATGTATTTATCTCAGTATCATCTTTATATAATAAAACACTTAGTGTTCTATAATATAAAGGTTTTATCCGCAACGGATTAAACACTGATATAGAGATAATGTCTCTAGTCAAACTAGTTACATTATAACATTCCTAATTTAAGTACATACCCAAATGGTAGTTCCTAAACTTAGGTATCTACGGTCGAAACATCGACTTTCGTCCCGTTTCCGATTTGCAGAGAAATCTCGGCTTGAAGTCAGTATCCAGCTCATAGCGGATTCTGAACATCAATACATATATTTTATGTACCACACTAAGTATTTAAAATCTAATTTCAATACCAGTAGTGAACATAACTTTGACAAATATTTTTAAGTTAGAGCCTCGCCCTTTCTTTAATTCCTTCGTGTCTTCCATATCCAAATGGTAGTCACTTGGGATATGTCAATTATCTTTTCAATATTTCACAAACCTTTGGCCAGGCCTTGGTTCGGAATATCGAAACGATGTGCACCTTGTGCACACGCCCAGTTGCAAACTTGACTTTTCACCTCTAGAATAGTCAATCAATTCTCTAAGAATTATTAATTGCAATTTATACTTTTAAATCTAAAGATAGATTTATGATAAGTATAGTAATTAAGCACTAAAGTCATCATCACATAAATCTTCCAAAGATTTTATGCTCTACTTATTTGCTTAATTATGGCCTAGATATAACAAGTTATTTTTATCCAATAAAGTAACCTATTATAAATTCCCAATAAAATTAAATCATTAAAAACATTTAATCCAAGGATTATATATTTTAAATATTCAACTTTTCAATTCTTTCTTGATTTCAATAGTCCAACTATTTATCAATTTAATAAGGTACTATTTATTATAATGATTCAATAATCCAATTATTTAATCACTATAATTTTAATATTGATTACTATATCTAATTATAAAATCAACTATCATTTAATTCAATTATATTGATTATTATAATCCAATTATAAAATCAACTATATATTGAATGAGTTTGTATATAGTCCAACTATATAAATTTTTAAACAACATAAAATATTAGTCCAACTAATACTTTTGATTAATATGACGAGTAAAATATAGATGAGCGCGTTTAGCGAGTATTCGAACGAATGTTGCAATTCAATACTTGCCTCCCACTATTTTCGTCGGGCCTCTAACCCTCTGTCGAGTACTCGGGAACCGTGTTTCCTAGTGGGCTAGGATCCCGTTAAATATCACACAATCTTGACTTGGCCAACAAATTGTATGATAATAACTAGGTAATCTCGAAGATCATTGGATCTCATCCAACTCCTAGATCCAGTAGTGGACATCCAAGTCCCAAACATATATCTATATATGCCTATACATCGAATGTATACCCTAACCTTTTTCCTCTGAATCAACTAGGCCTTGGCTTTTGGCACAACAAACCTAGTGATCCCGTCAAGCGCGTACCCATTGACATGGAGCTTCGTAATCAATGTCAATGGACAAGAAGTGGTCTTGACTTTGGCCAACAAACCACAACTTGGACACGACACCGATATGGAACAAAGCCTCGTGATTAAACACACATCTTCGACGGACAAGGCTTGACTTTGGCCAACAACCCCTGCCATCTCAGATCTTGAGTAAGAATCACTCAATGGAAGGAAAATAAACGCTTGATATTTAACGAGGGTTTTTCGCGTGCAAATTGGCTAGCAATTTAATTATCTTGTTAAGGTCTCATCATCATACACCCTTAAACATCATTCTAAATACATAATAAAGCGAGTATGAAAATAAATAATAATGATATACGGATGGATACTTAACACATTGATCCTAGATCAATCTCTCCTTTTCTCACTCACTAGCACTTGTATTACTTCTACCCGTTACACTACACTTCTAAAGAACCTCATTTACATGGAGGGGAATAGTGAGAAGAGAATACAAAGAGAATGAAGGTGATAAAGCTGGACACGCGGGTCCAATTAATAATCGAATTTATTACAAAAATTTCTAAATGCCACCCATCTAATATCCATCCGATATACATTATTCATTCAACACAACCACGTATTCACACACATAAGCATGCTATCAATCAATCTAATCAAATTAATAATCTGATAATTAAGTGATCATCCAATGTTCAAACAACGATTTGATTTTGTTCGAGTCAAACTCGTTTTTGCGAATAAGTACTTAAAGTACGAATTCATGAATTAAATTAAACTACATCATTAAATCTAATTAACATGTATTTAATACTAATTCAATATTCAATTCCAAATTAAACATTACACTTTCATTTAATAAACCTTTACGATTTAAATTACAAATTTAATCGTAACGCGTCTCAAGACCGATTAACGTCCAACGTCAATTCAATTAAAGTCCAATGGGCTTTTAATTGATTTCTTAAGGCGTGGACTTTTGGTCAACTCGGGTCAAACCGATAACTAAAGTCCAATCCGGGATTTACCCCATAAGCCTAAATCAATCTTGGCCCATTAGGCTCAATTGAACTTTAAAGGGTCATTAGTCGCTTTGGGCTTTTGGTTAAGGTTTTGGGCCCAATTGGATCCAATCCATTTGCCTAAACCCCACTTGATAAAATCAGCCAATAGGCCCAAATACAACATTAGAAGCCCAAATCCAATTAAGGCCTCAAATAATTAATTACATAAATCCAATTTAGCATTTAATTACTTAAAGTGCATTATATGATTAATCAACTAAATCAACATTTCCAAAACACTAATTAGTCCAATTAATCATACTCATTCATTATCATATGTCCAACACACAAATTGAAAAATCAAACCCATTTTCAGCTTGCTCCTCGGCCAAGGAAGGATTTTGTGTCCGATTCGTTTCTCCAATCGAACCCACAATCGACATTAATCACACATCCATTTGATTTCTACACATCCATGTCACAAAATCAAAATTACAAGACATTAGGGCAATATTCCAATTCGGCCAAGGTGAAAATTTTGGGTTTTTGTCCAATTCGAAATCCAATCCAATTCGATTCAAATTAACATCAACTAATTGATTCCAACTCATCAAATGAATCAAAAATCAAAAATTCCAAGAATCCAAAAATACCAATACATTCGGCCAATGGGATAATTTGGGAAAATAATTCCAAATCATTTTTCAACAAATTGGTCCAACCAAAATGAAATTAACATGTTATAAGCATACTTAAACAATCATTTATTCAAATCATGCTCAACAAACATTTACCCAAATTTTAAACTTAAGCCATACAATTTCATGCTTGAACCTAGGCTCTTGATGCCATTGTTGGATAATCTAGGTCCCAAGATCAAACAAGCAATGAAAACATTGTGTGAACACACCAACGGAGGTAGCGGAATACTCACATCGATCGGTTGAGTCGATTTGGAGACGAATCAAGGCCAAAACTCACTGCTTCATGCGTGAACTGCAGCAGTCCACTGCCTCCAAAAACAGAATTTTGAGATGACAAACGGAGCTCCAAGCCTCGTCCGACGGATCCCGGCTCATGGGCGGACCTCCCTACCACCTTCGCAAGACTCGTAAGTGTGCTAGCACTTGGATTTTCACCATGAAACCCCACTCTTGGCTTTCCCTTGCTCACGCCATTATTGGCTTCAAAAACCAGTCCACTTTCAGTTGTGGCGTGAGATATTGGAGAGAAATGAGAGAGATGAAGATGTGTTATATATATTTGATTTACATTTAAGTGTATCTTATACACTTTAGTAAATTTCAAATGAATTTCATTTGAATTTGCTTTAAAAAGTCAAATAATAAAAGCAAACACTATGCACATCATGTCCATCACTATTCACATCAACTTTATTAAAGTGACATGTTGTGCAAGTCACACATCACTCAAAGTGACAAGTGATTTGACGCTTGAATGCAATGATTGATTTGACGCGCTTGATGCGACTTGCGTTGTCGCACTCGAATCGAAAATACGAATGCGCTCACAATCACACTCGGGCTCGGGTTCGTTAATTCCAAATTAACGATTTTTCCGTCGCGTCGTAATTAAATGATTTACGCCTAGCGAATTCACTATCATGTCGCTAATGAATTAATTTCTAATTAATTCGTTCGCCCGAATTAAAATATAATTTTAATTCCGCGTCGAAATCTAATTTCATTTAATATATCGAATATATTAATTTACCGATTAATTCCAAATTAATCGTTATCTCTCTCTAGACATATTTTATCCTAGATAAAATATCTCCGTATTAATCCTAGATTAATTTTCTCTCTCTTCTATATAATCCCAGATTATTCAAGAGTGCGAGTTATGCGTCATCGGTGATTATCGGGAAGCGGACCCACGAGATCCCCGGATAAGTTGGCAGTAAATACGGTCGTCGGAGTATCCGAATCACGTACGTACCCAGTACTACGTTCTATCGATTTACGAGACAAGGTCGACTCCTAGCAAAGCACCAAGTCTACCCATTCTCCGGACATATCCACATAGAATATACAAGGATCTTATCAAGCGTAGTATACGATTATATTGTGCA